>LUCH01001004.1:86277-107220 GCA_013368495.1 Paragonimus heterotremus
CAGGAAACACGCTCATTTCCGCGGATCGTGAAAGAGAGCGCTGAAGAGAGCGACCAGTTCTACACCTTGTTATTTCCAGGGTATCTCCAGAGAAGATCTCATACTTCATACGGCAAACTAATGACAAACCACTAAGAACTCCACCGAAGCGATTTTGGGTTTCCACGAACTTGTTAACCTTTTCCCGATTGGCATCGATATGCGTGCACGTTAGTCTCACGAGGGTGATGTTGTTTCTTGGTAGTTTCTCCTTGGACAGTAGTTTGACAAACGATGTAGGAAATTGGCTTGATCGGATACATTCCTAACAGAATTCCTAATAGAATTCGAGTTTGATACAGTTATGAAAGCTAAACATGGCAACAGCACATTTTCTACCGTTAAATTAGTAAACTTGAACATCTAAACGAAAATGGATGAACAAGTAATCTCACTGCAAATATTCTGACGCATTTTTCCATTGGACATCGATTAAAATCAGGCGTAATAATCCGTTATGTGGTTGTACACGAAGAAGGAATTATCAGATGACTAAGATACTATTGTTAGTATCGCGGGGTAAACGCACTTTCTAGTAACAGCGCACTAGAGTTATCGATAAGCTGGTGGTGTTCTTAAGTGAGTAAGCAAAATGAGCCACGTTCGTCCTGACACAAAGCACTTTATAAGCGACTGTAAATGTCTAAGTTAAGTCATATTTTTACTTCAGTGTGTGGATGTCGAACGGACGTTCGAACTAAGTTCAACTCATTTAGTTTCTGAAGCGCAGTGTAAAGAATTATTAATAAAATAAATCAGCTAGTTAACAGATAAAGCTTTCTGTAAAATTCGGGCGCTTGAGGTGCACAGAATGGTAACATCCGCCCCGGAAGCTGAGCTGGTATTTACGTAGTCGACCACTGCACTAATAGGTAGTTCAAGTAGGCTAAGTATAGGGTTATTATACAGATGGCTAAGTTGGCTTCAGGCGAAAAACCTTTCTATCCTTTTTACAAAATAAGCATGTGGGTAGAAAACAATGGAATAGATATAACTGTGATTAGTCGAAAGTCTGACGGAAAGACTAATCTGCCCACATAAGTAAGTAGGTACTCTACTTGCACAGAATGACTGTGTGTGTGTGTGTGTGTGGATGGGGGAGATATCAAACACTTGTAAACAAATCAGATATAATATGCGCTAGTCGTAATAGTCATCCATGAACAGAAGTTGATTACTGAAGTTACTCGTGCGATTTCCACGCGTGGAGAGTGTATTCTTTGTCTGAGTTCTAAGGACCAGTCGACCACCTTCATTGCCTGATTTACGACTGAGGCGCCCGAACGAACTGAGGTTTGTGTAGTCCCTTATGTTTTAAAACATCTGACCCTTGAGTATGCTGTCTTATTAATCATTTCTAGTACCACTGGGATGAATCCTGCGAAAGCCACATATTTCATAAGTTTGCTAGAAGTGCTTTAGGGTGTTAGAGAGCAGTGCTAAATTGTCAATCTCCATTAACTGAATCTGATCGTGTAAGTAATATTAAATTCGCTCACTGTTCTAACATCAGTACAAAGTAACAAGCCAGGGAAGCCATAAAGTCGCATCTTGCGATTAATGAGTTTTGAAAATGTCAACTACCTACAAACACGGTTAGTAAAGTTCGAAGGAATCTGTTATCCGTTCCAACTAGCCCCACATCAACCCACTTTGTCAAACATCAGGAAAGCCTGTGCGGTTTAAAAAAGGATGGTAAATACATTGTTTGGATAAAATTTGGGTCAGTTTTCCTCTTTGCACACGTTCAAGCACGGTCTTGTTGGTCACAGTACAAAGACACTCACTGAATTCGATTAAACCTTCACATTTAAGCACCAACTTGGACATGGTTACAACGGTTTCATTATAAACGACCGAATGCCAGTCCAGTCCATCGAGAATATTAACAAATATGGACAGCTTGGTCATGGTTCTAGCCCCGGCAGTGGCGATGATATGCACTACTGACGAGCTATAATCGGAGCGAAACTCAAGTCTGGTGCACTCTTTCGAAATGGGCCGACTGCAAAGTCCATGGGAATGCGACAGCTGCGATCAATTGTGGACGATTTTCAATGTATATTAAAATTATGGTTACACTGACATTCATTTTCAAAGGCGAGATTAAAGCGACTGACTATCTGGCTTAACACTACACACTGAAAAACTGGACTGAGCAACATATTACTCAGCAGTAAAAACTTTACAGGAGATGTAGAGTTCTCTTGGTGAAACATTATTTCGACTTTGTTTTGCACGACTATTTAAGCGAATACAATTTATGGAATCTGCTTAATATCAGTTATCAATAATTGATGCACCATTTGCTGACGGGACCCTGCGATTTTGCATTTCATCCGCACAACTAAATTTGGCTAGGTTCCGCTATTGTAAGGTGTTCCAAATTCACTTTCGCATTTGTAACTGCTGGATGTGGTTTACTAGATACTACCTGCTTCATTGATCATGGTGGCATGCGACAGGTTTTGTCGCAGAGCACTCGTACGGATGCTGCATAGGTATCAGCGGCACATACATTCAAGCACATGTCCATGTACATGTCTGCGTGAACTGGAAGAGCAGCGTCATAGCTGAGCGGAAATTTATTGAAGTTAGTGGATGTCATTTTGTTATATATTCTTCAATAAACTAGAAATGTTTGCACAATAAGGTGTCCGTGGACTCACTTGTAATTCCGTTTCCTCCTCTTACTGTCGATTCCACATTGGGAAGTACGTTCTCTAATAAAACAATAACATCACTTCTTTTCTAGGCGCATTTTCGTTGATAAAACACAAGACGAACATTTTGTCTGTCAAACTGTAGGAAACTGATACATCAGAATATTTTATTCTCCATGGATCACCCATTTTTGAGGCGTTACCTTTAGCGCATCGAAGTAGTCAATACGTGCTGCTCTGCAACTTGAATGAGGTAGAACAGACCCTCTGTGTTGATTAAGCTATGTAAGTACATATGATATTGTGAACGTTGGTTCAAATGAACTCAGCGTGCTTCCCAACGTAATCAGAAATCATTGCCATCAGAAAGACGTTGCAAGATTCCAAAAGTTCTATACTCTAAGTCAACCATAACAAACGTGGCCCTAATCTTAGTCATGTGACTCCTTTGCTCGCCTGTCCGTGAAAGTGAAATGACACATGACTTTGCTATTGTAGCTGGGTCACTATTACTTGCCCAGGTGATTCGACACAGGCCTGTCTGATCTCATCACCTTGACGTTAAGTAGTCTCCATACCATAGCGGCAACATCATGTGGTCAAGCCAGTGGCTGTGAGAGATGTGGGTTTCTTTGCTGGGGTATAGGTAGAGGCATACTGTCGTGTGAAGACTGCGTCGGTTGATAGACTGTCGCGTTGATAATGTGTATATAGGAGGGCCATAACGAAGGTTGGTTTTAAGGAATTTATATATGGACCGAGATCGGCTGACTCATTAGGTGACTACGATTTGAATGGGAATCAAACTATCAATATGTCGCTTTACAATAGGAAGCTCTCATAGATGCAACCACTAATCCTATGGGCATCAGTTGTGCTGCGGAGTTTGCTGGTAATTGAGTTACAACTTTTTTTCCTCTCTGTTTGTGCGGATGGACACATTCCACTTTGACGTGAAAAACAGGCTATAACTCATTTACAAAGCAAACTGCTGTTGTTGATGACGACGATGTTGTTGTAAACATCTGTACTTCGTCTATGTTATGTCCGTAGTCTATTGTTAGGTAAGAACAAATAATAAAATGTGAAGAGATTTTATTGGCAGAAAGTCGGTATCTACTTGAGTTGACACAACTGATTCCGTATGTTATCTGAAGATGATTGAAAATTTTTACGATTTTTAAAAGTAGTAACGATCGGTTGCTCACAGTTGACATAATGAGCGCAAACGGCGTAAGGTTACTTATTTAATGGCCCGGGAATCAGGAAAGCCAGAATATTGATCGAGTCGCAAATATGCATTATCGTTGAATCAAAATACGATTAAGGTTGTGTGGATTGTGTCTGGTTACAACATACTAGTTATCGCTATTGTGTGAATGTAATGTTCAAGACTGAAAGTGACTGCTATTCAATAGACCGCAATCCGAATTCTGAATCAGTAATGAAAATACCAGTGCAGACTTGTCTTTAGATATTACTTTCATTGGTTCCATACTGCTAACTAGAGTTAATTTCGGTTCGTAAAATGTAAAATTTTGATGTAATGCAGAAACTGTATTTAACATAGGCAATACGCTTACGGCAATTACGACTTTGGGGGATCGAATATGATGACCATATTTGGTCGGTGAATTACACAAGTCCAGGGGAACAAACCCCAGGTTAGTGTCTTGGGTTTGCAAGCCCGAAAGGGGATAATTGCCTTTTTATTGATCTAATGCAAAAAATAATGTGAAACAGAAGTCAAGTGTCATCCTGTGTGAACCTTTGACCCTTAATTCTATAAATATTTCTATTGTCGCCGTTATTCATTCTACGCCACTAAAACCCAAATCAACCACACAGTAGTGTGATTAAAACGTATATAGACATGTGTGTACGTGTATATTTGAACAATGAAGGTTGAGCAATTAAAAGTAATTTCATAAATCGGAAAATCATGGACACCTTGTTACACAGCTTACTATCAAAATTCATATAGCTTCTTCGTAAGCAACACGTTTTTACACAGATTACTAGCGAGCTCACACAGTGGTTTCAGGCTTCATTTCCGGTTCATTCAGTTGCGCTGAAAGTTTGCTAACCCCAGGATGTGAACGATTGCTTAATTTTAACGTGCTTAAGTTCTCTGCGCGAATAAGCACTCATGACACATGTGGGTGAAACTTTGTAGAAGTTGAAAATGACTGATACAGATTTCATAAAAGAATCTTGGACTGAGTATTCGACGAATTAACCTTACAGTAACGGTGGTGTTGTTCCTGGACTTGCTTTCAACTGTGGCATTTTCTACTAGAACTCCCATTTATAAATTATTAAGGTAAACTAAAAACGAACAATGTCAACTATGCACAAATTGACATCAACGAAGCGTCTACCTATGTGATTGCAGATGTAAGAAATCCTTGAACGGCTAGAAGATGAGTAGAGTTCTAACCACTGGAAAACTGATAACGCATCTTTTGCAGTCGATGAATCTGTCGAAGATACGAACTTTAACACTACCCGCCATACAGTAACAGCGAGAAGTTCGAACCCAAGAGCGGACCCGTGGACAGTATCCATCACGAAGACATTCGACTTACAGACGAAGGAAACCCAAGCGAACATAAGATTGTCACTGAGAGCGGGACACCAAACAGCCCGCCCGTCTGAACATTCCCTCTGTTGGTAGACGACCGAAGCCTACATGCATCTCGTTGATCAGGTATATCGTCATCTGGGGTTCACAGTTGTCTGTTCTAATGTCTTGTGTCGATTACACGGACAAACCTGTGTTGTCAGAGTTAATGGTGTAGACCCAAGTATTGGATGTGTATGGCCTGGGTGTATTACCTTGTGTTCCGACCAGCTTGTAACCTTGATACATGAAATTTAGCTTTGTTTATGTCCTGCGGATATATGTACGCGTTGTGCAACATAGTACATGCAAACCAAGCGGTGTGTCCATGAGCCAACACATATGTACATCAGCCATGTGAGTTCGTTGTTTATTGTGCCACGTGCACTATAGTCAGAAACACTGACACAACTCGAACCGAGATCGAGTCAATGGATAGTGATATCAGGAAAGGCGAAAATGATTAAGACCAAGCAGGCGACAGCTGCATGAAAAACTAACTGCTCCAACATAACACAACAAGCTTATCAATTTATTCTGGCAGGCTTATCCGCTGAACTAAACCATTAACATAACTAACAAAAAAGTGGACGATGTCAACCGAGGGATAACTTTGGATCTATGAAAGCAGTGGGACTGCGTACGGATCAACGAATGGAACTGACTGTCGGTTATTCTGAATATGGTGGAGACGCGGACGAGACCACAGATCTGTTCTTTTCTAAGCGATCGGCTGCTGTGACACCTGACTGGAAAACGCCTGAAGGCGTACGGTTCAGGTTTTGTAAATCACTAGTGCAATAATTCTTTGCTAGTTTTTATTTCTCAGTTTATCTGATGAGCATTGGGTTGAAGTCGTTTGTGGAATGAAAATCAAATTTAACTTCAGGGACAGAAAAAATCCAATTAACCGCATCGCAGCAAATTTGACGTTCGGATTAGTAGTCAAGATGAGGTTTACGAACACAGATTGGAAAGTTCGTTTTCTTCAATTACACCGCTGTATGGTCCAGTTGCCAACATATTATCTGCCAGTATTTGATTTGCTAAGGCAGACAAAACACCCGCACACCATTGTGCTTGATGGTGCCAATAACAATAAGTTCTGTAAGACAGTTCGTTAAATTGTACATTCTATGGTGTATTTCCTCTGGTATGCTTAACTATTTCAGGGTGTTTGCTTCAACCCCAAATGTTCATGTCCCATCTAGGTTGCCTTTTTGTATTTCAAGTTCAGCTCAAATTGTTAAAGTTCCTTATTATTCCGGAAAAGTGTACTTTTATTCATTTTCCCCCCTTCGCTGTGTATTGTTCTGGAGCCATGTTCAATCGCTCGAATTAAACTTTTATTTGAAACAGTTTGTTTCCTTGATAAACTTGAATAAAGCAATGAGAAAACGCAATTCATGTGATGTTCTCCTAGGCAACATTTCGTACATTCTGATCACACATGGACATGTAACTAATTTTAAACGAGTCGAAATTCCATAAAGCGGAAGTCATGAGTTAAAAGATTAAACAGACAGGCTCTAAGGCTGAAAATCAAAATTGTGGAAATGCCGACTACCAGGCTAGCCGCAGTCAACCCAAACTGTTTTTGAACACACAGGGTAGGACTGTGACGTTTAATAGCCACATCCTCAGCAAACTGAGGTATGCTTTTCGGTTCCAAAATTTCAATGTTCACATCTAAGAGGTTTTCACATTATAACGATTAATGGGAAGTGACATAGTAGTTTGGTTGACACAAGTTGGACCAAACTCATAAATGATTGCAGCTTTCACACTTTCATAGATGTTTCATCCAACTCTTTCAAAAGAAAATACTGTACTCTTGATTCTGTCGTGTCAGACGTCGTTAGAATTTAGATTTACTAGCAGAGTCCTCGTGTTCTTACTCGAGTCTGTCTACCAATCCCGGCATAACTCACAAGCAAATCTGGTTAACGGAATTTATGTGAGAACAGGGTCGATCCTAATATGAGAACAGTGGCATCACCAGACCATCTGCAAGGGCAACAAATCAAGTACATCAGCGCAGTTAGTAAGCCTATCAACAATATTCTAAACCATATTCTGCAGTAGAGAGAAGAAAAAACTGAAATTATAGTACACTGGAAGTAATATATATTGCTTGCTTCAAACAGACCACATAATGTTCGTGAAGACCTTTGGGTAAACCTTTTGCACAGAAACTGCGGAAATTCACAAAACGGAGCCTCGTAAAGAGAAGATAGACCGCGGTCCTAAAGAGTGCCTCAATTATATACGGAATGTGTACAGCGTTCAGAATTATGAACGCATTATTTTGCACAAATAAATGACTGATGAGTGAAAGTAATTGAAGCAAAATACGAAGAATAGAACGTCGAAAAACCGATAGTTATGTGTCGTTTAAGCCACCGTAATCGCGCACATTTAGGTGGGTACTCCTGCAGAAACTCCCACTTGCATATAACTCCACTGATAGATGTCCATCTTTGCTGCGCGCATTCAGCGGGGATGACGGCGGAGAAGGCAGACGCCGACGTGTTCGCTGAGCACCAGATGCTACATCTTCTAAGCACGAACTGTGACGTCTCCAGTTGGAGCCAGCGGATAACTGTGTACCACCGTCTGCATCTGATGTTCCGTTGTGTGGATTTCCGTTAATGAGAACCGGTGGCGTATGGATTTTTGGTGTGCGTCGGTTTTGATTCTCTGACATATACGAAGTGGCCCCTGAATGGCCTACCGTGGTGTTGTACAAACTACCATGTCGCGTTTGATTGGAAGATGATCGCGAGATGTGTGATGCAGATGACAGGGATCGATTGCGTTCAAAAGGCTCACAACCGTGGTGGTATGTCACATCATCTGTGGGCACTGGTAGCGTGTCTGTGCTATGTTGTTTTGAGGATCTGCGACAACTGTTCGCATCCTTTTTGCAGCTGGTCAGGCGTCGTAGCCCCAATTTTTGAACTTGGAAATCTTGACTGTAGAAATGTTAGGAGTATAAAGAGAGGTCATTTCTAAACTATGATCAAAAGAGAAAACTGAAATTACTAATGTCAGTTAACTGAAGTGAAATTTACTGATTCACGAAACTACAGATACTTTAATGATTGGCCACCAGGTGTGGATTAAGTGGAAGCACGTAGCTGACAGCCTACATGGGATGAAACCACCGGAAATGCGCACTCAGTTTTTTAGAGCAAACGAAAAAGTGTATGTAGCTCATATTGTCTGGCTACACTGTAGTAGTAACACTGTTCAACTTCAACGCATCCTATGAAAACTGGTCTTCTGAGATATTTAAGCCAGATGTTAAGTTGAAAAGCTTTACTGGTAATCTGTGATAAGTATGGCTCTTTCTCTGACTGAAGTTGGTGTCCATTCACACCCAATATTGTATACCTTACAGGCCATGCCTGCAATCAAAAACATTCAGCAATGTGCATAACAAGGTTGGCAGTGCCAAAACAGTCCTTATAAAAGTTTAATTCCCAGGTCACCAGAGTTCTGTCCAAATTCTCCGGTGTTCTGCATTTCATTCAGTCAAACTGAACCAGCTCATGTTAAATGCAGTAAAATTTGATGATCCTCATTAATGTAAGTGAAATGCATTATCTCACAAACTGCTAGGATCAGTATGATCTGCATCACAGACAGAGAGGGAACCCTAGCGAAACTTCTGATGAGCGATGGTAACTAAAGTGTGCCGCATTAAGATTATCCAACAACGTTCTCAACATGTTGTGCCAGAAACCTTTAAGTGCCAACAATCGCACTCATATAGACGATTGTGTGTTCACGACTCTACAGCAAGTTACCATGGTTACCACCGAGTTTCAGTCACTTAACCAACTGAGAACATTTTGGATGAACTTATTCCCACAACCGAATACCTTGCAGCTGCCGATGGGTTTGGACTTTCAGTTCTATGGTCAGCAGGGGTGCACCATCTCTCAACAACAAGAGTGAAAAGTCTCCGTTGAAACTGGACTAATGATTATTATAGTCATGACATGCAATAGACTGGCTCACATCTTACATGACACCAGTTGTTTACCGTTGGTATTATTTAGGTTTTTTGTCCAAGAAGGTTCAGAATTATCATTTATAAAATTCCGAAATATTCAGCTGTTATAATGTCCAGTTGATTCTGGTCGTTTGCTAAAACATATCCCCAGTACAATTAAGCTACCTACTCGAAACTCTGATATTTATCCGGGTCTCAATGAATACAATGCAAACTGAAAGAATGCTTCTAATAAATACTTGCAACATTATACGGAAATTCAACAAAATGGTGTACACTGTTTAATTCACTCACACCAGACATTTGAAATAAAATTGTCGCTCCAAATTTCGTTTATTTCACAGTTGCGTACTTTGCAGACTACAAGTGTAGTACCTTTCTTATTGCTAATTTCTCGTCGCATGTTGTTACTTGGTGATATCGGTCTCGTTCGCTTTGCCTGTGTGACGATCCGCTGCTTTCCATACACGCGTTTGTGTGCTTCGTGGTCTGCTCTGTTGGTTACTGTTTTAAGCAATACCGTGAAACGCACTATGACAAGATTTAAGTCATAAAACATTTTTTCACTGGACGTCTATATGAATATTTTTTGTAGAACAAAGAGAATTTAACAAATGTTGGCATGTTACGTGTGAGCAAAACTAAGGTGAGTGGTTGTCCTAATTTCTGAACGTGTCCAAACCATTTTAAGTGAATGGATATCATGTTGTGTTGACACAGTAGACGGAAGCCAATGAAGAATAATTATTAATGGCTGTCAAGGTCAACACGTGTTGTACTCAGTTGAAACGAAACTGTTTACAACGTATCCAAATAGCTCTGTTTCTTCTGACAGCAATTGGAGGCAACAAAAGAATATTGTCCACATATCCAAAACGCGATTTAACGCCAATAGAAAAACAGACAATAACGACTGTCTTGAGCATGATAACACTACTCTTGTAATCTGTGACAATAGGATAGAGTGTTTTTTTAATCAATAAGCCTTCGTTTGACCCTGAAATGGTTGCACTTGCTTTCGAGAAGTAATAGTAACAGGTCCAGATCAAAACGGTTGGCCACGGTAACGGATATATCGTTCACATCGCAGGCGACAGTTTGTTGAACAAAAGAAGCGAACTGACAATCCTCAGAAATGTGATGAACTGTGCGATTTATTAGAATGTTTCGTCCAACTGTCTATTTCACTTTGTTGTTCACTGTACCTACCGGATTATGCAAACAAATAATGTATCAACTCTGTCAACTCACAACGTAACTAGTGTGATTTCGAACGCTGCTTCCGTGTACGTTATATCTATGTACACAAGGAAATCCGACAGTCTTAAATCGAAGATTGCGTACAATTTTGGATAAGACGTGTAGCATTTGATGTGAATGCCAACGGATTAGTAACCACGTATCTAACAGTGGGGGCTAAAATATCAACAAGACACAATTTAAAAAAATGACTTTTTCCTTTGCGGAAGACGTCAGAATAGCCCAGTTGTGGTTGAATATTGACAGAATAAAAACTTGTCCGGGGGACATAGTAAGCTAATATTACTGGTGGCTGGGGTTGTGACATTATGACGACATCGTTTCACGTCATCCTTGTCAGCATTTCTAACAAAACCGCGATTATGACTTGTGTTCATTCGTCTGACTCAATTGACTACGAGCTTGCTTGTCTTACTTGGTGATTGAGGGAGACGTGAAAGACAGAATAGAGAATCGAGATTTCGCCAGAGACAGTTCGGTGGCGAACTACAGGTATGGAGACTTTGAGGTAGGCGAATTAATGATGGTATCTGTTTTTTCACAACAAAGGGTAACAGTAATTGTTTTCAATAATGGATTGCTATCTGGCCAACTAAAAGAAAATGAATTAAGATTTTTAAGTTACATGATCAGCGGTTAGACCTCCAAAGACACGTTACGAAAATAGTTAATCTTAATAGTGCCCTGTTGAAGTGACCGCATATTTGATGCAACTTCTGTTCACACGGTTGCTCCCGAAGAGTTCAACTGTGCTTTCGAATGCACGGCAGGAAATAACAGGGGAACACCAGCATGTAAATAAAGATGAACTCAGACCTATTTACTAAAGTTAACCCTAATCTGTGCCAACGAATATGTTAAAAAGTTATTTGAAAGCGGATTTGGGCATTTTCTACCCTTATCCAACTATATACGGTCTCCAACGGTTAGATTTTGATATCTAACCAAGTTGAGCTGGGAGGGTTGAATGAAAGCTTGTAACAGCTGACAAGTTTACCCGTTCTCCAACGAGAAATATTTATGCGATTTGCCTGGAGGGGTGGATGAAACCACTTAAAAAGGCAACAAATTAACAGAGTGAATGTGGCTGGATGACGAGGGCTACTGTCCTTCGGAGTGTGGTAAAAGAAGATGGCCTAGTAACTGGCCATGATCGTTATTTCAGGGGACTAACCACGATATCGTGTGTTTAGGTTCGTTTAACGCTATCCTACTAGATCATCGAGAACCTGAACGCAGGTTGGCCAAGAACTTACACAAAGATCGTGAGCATCACTTGGCTGGACAACCGTAAGAGGTGAAACCGGACTGTTCGTTTGGGAACCGCAGAAATCTCTTCCCTCCGATCCGTGGTCATACTGGTCGTGGAGTAGGTTAAATGAGATCATATGTGAAAATGATGGTTCATTTATTACCAGGCAATCGCCCCGAAGTAACAAGTGAGCTAAACATATTAAAGAACGGCTCAGCTGACCTAAACCAGACCATATGGATCACAAGGCCCGAATAGCCAATTATTGCGTCCTAGACGACCCTTTTTCGGAGGCAGAAGTGGTCATGTATTCTAATTTATTGAAACCTAACGAGTTTCCTAGACCATATATCCTCTCTCTTTTTTAAGGGGAGGTGGGGAAAGGGTGATATCAGAACAGATGAAAATCCCTCAGACAGTTTGGGGAAGTGGAGAGGTACCTCGTGAGTTGTGCTTATCAATAGTAATTCCCGCCTTTAAAAAAATGACTGGAGATGTGTGTGACAACCACAGGATAGTCAGCTTAGTGTCTGTTGCATCCAAATTACTAACTGGCCTCATTTTGAGTCATGGAAAGTCATATGCGCGAAGAACGGGCAAGATTCCGGTTCAATCGTGCGTACTTTGATCACATTTTTACCTTGAGACAGATCTATGGACATGGACACTCTTATCCGCAGCCGGCAGTCGACGTCTTCCTAGACATAAAATCGGCCTTCGATTCAGTTTCTCGTGGCGTTCTCTGGAACTGCCTTCTTTGTGAGACATTATCAGGGAAGTGCGTGAATCTGTTGAGATCACTGTATGTTCATTTGGCAAGCAAGGTGAGGGTTTATAAATAACTGTCCCGGACTTTCATCACTTTCGGTGTTGTTCGTGAGGAGTGTCCCGTATCCCCGTTTCCGTTCAGTTTTGTCGTGTGTAACATTCCGGGAGGTGTGCTTGAGGAATTCAGTGAGCTAGATGTTGAACTTCTGCTGGCGCTAGGTCAACCAACATGGAGTATACCGATGACGTTGCCTTATGTAACCCTTCTGCTGAAGACATGTTGTACAAGGTGAGTGACCAGGATGATTTGTGTGGAATGCGCATCGCACCTTCAATGTGTAACATGCTGCTTCATGACTGAGATATTCTCAGTCCTACTTTTTTTATTGCTGATAGTCCGCTCGAGACTGTGGACTGCCCCACATATTTGGGTAGCACTATATCGTCAGCTTGTAATATTGCGGATGGGATATCGGTGAGGATAGTGATAGCACGAGTCGCCTTTGCTAAGCTGTGTCATCTGTGGCGTTGAAAAGATGTCCGATTGTTGCCAAAAGGAAGGGTATATAATGCTTGCATACGTCCTGTTTCGCCCTATGGTTTATAAACTTGACCTTTTCTCAACGAAGACAGCAGACTTCCTGTGTTTGACAATTGGTATCTGCCAATTAGCCCACGTTAAGTAGACCGGTCATGTGAGCAGTGCGGCCGCTAGCTGGCGCGGACTTCGGAACGCTCGGAATGTGCGAACAGTTGGTCAACTAACCAGGTTGCATAGCCTATGGGGGCTGGGCCACGTACATGTGGGCGTTTCCTGTACCGGACACCACACAGTGAGACCACGTACAACTGGGTGAAACCGCGTTGTGGTCAGGAAATACGATGACCCTGACTTCTCCAGTGAGCAGAGTGGATAGGTGTCGACTGCCTGGCTGGGGTCCTCAAGATCACTAAAATAGCCGATTGGAAACGCTACTGAAATGACAGTCTGTCACGGCCAATGAAGTACCTGCACAATTACCGTCTTCACTTCCTCCTCTTAGCCCTCTTTTATTATTTTTTCATCTTTCTATATATAACGTTTCCCCCCCATAGGATATTCCACGTCAGTGTTGAGATGAGCGCCTTCTCATGCCGCGTTACCTTTTGGTTACTCTCAAGACCGTTATGATGATATTGGTGATGACTAGCTCGGGATGTTTAACCGAAATGCATGACCAATGCATCCACAGAGGTATGCAATTATAAATCATACCCGCTTCTATCAATCACTCAATGCCAACAGTGTTTAACCAGAGCTTTATCTTTTTTAAGCCGTTCCGGGATTTTCCCTGGCTGCCCACAGTTAAGCCTGCAAGTCGGTTGCAAATCGATAGTTAACACTAGTATTACTTTTAAGTGCGTTAATTACAAATCGCCGTGCTTATTTGCTATCTGTACTTCGCTTAATCAACGTTACTAACTTTCCTTCTTCACCTTTCAACCAAAACTATACTCCCTCCAGTATTGGCATGTGAATGTTTGACTATTCCATGGGTCGGAACAATGTGAATTAACGTCTTACCTCAAGTAGGGGTGACAACACAGATGTACGTCTGGTGTATTCACAGGAGACACACAAAACACTAGCACTTGTTTTAGATAATTAGCATCTGGCATTTATCAGCCAAGCGGATGACCAGCGCCACGACCTCTTGCTTCAATAACACAGATACATCGTAACTGGATGTTTGAGAAAGTTCGTTTTGCACTAAGCATATAGATTCTTATGTATCACTGTTTTGCATACACGGCACTGAGCAGTACATCAGCCCATCGACATATATCCGGTGTTAATGGTTTGCAATTACCTAATACGAACTTCGGTAACCAGCCCAGTGCTTAGCATGAATCGGAATGTCAGAATCCGTCATGACACTTCACGGTCTTATGGGTATTTTTTTGAATCGAAAGTCCCAACCTGGCTTGACGAAACATTTTGCACCGTTTAACAGTTCACAGTTTTGATATTGGTATGTTCGCTGAGGTTGACGTTTAGGTTGCAACCTGAATGCCAAATTCAGCGAACTGACTAATACCAAACCCGTCAACTCGAGCTAAGAACAGCCTCACCATTGTTCACAACTATCAGAAAGTTGACGGTTTTTAGTGGCCTCGTCTTTCCGGTCTCATTCAAATCAGTCATCAGGAAAACGCACAGGTTTACGTGGTTTAGGTAATTGGCAGACGGTGTCTTCGGGCCACTGTTCGTTTGCTGATTTAGCTCCATTGATTAATTGGCGTTCTTAACGAGCATTCGTTGATTGCACTTCAGCGCATCCTATGAAAACTGGTCTTCTGAGATACTTGCTTTATAAACTCATATTTAACCATTTACGCCAGAAGTTAAGTTGAAAAGCTTTACTGGTAATCTGTGATAAGTATGGCTCTTTCTCTGACTGAAGTTGGTGTCCATTCACACCCAATATTGTATACCTTACAGGCCATGCCTGCAATCAAAAACATTCAGCAATGTGCATAACAAGGTTGGCAGTGCCAAAACAGTCCTTATAAAAGTTTAATTCCCAGGTCACCAGAGTTCTGTCCAAATTCTCCGGTGTTCTGCATTTCATTCAGTCAAACTGAACCAGCTCATGTTAAATGCAGTAAAATTTGATGATCCTCATTAATGTAAGTGAAATGCATTATCTCACAAACTGCTAGGATCAGTATGATCTGCATCACAGACAGAGAGGGAACCCTAGCGAAACTTCTGATGAGCGATGGTAACTAAAGTGTGCCGCATTAAGATTATCCAACAACGTTCTCAACATGTTGTGCCAGAAACCTTTAAGTGCCAACAATCGCACTCAACGGCAACCGTTAGTTTACTGACTTCGCTCCGTTGATTAGTTTGCTTTCTTAGTGAGCATTTGTTGATTTCACTAAAGTTGAGAAGCCCAGGTTTTAAGTAGCCTTCCGTTTATTGACAGTTTGTCTTCAAAGTAACATACTATTTTGTATTACAATTCTGGTGAACGATTAGTTACGGCATGCCATCACCCGTGATAACATGTACCTCTTGAAACTCAAGTGAGCACTGTAAGCCAAGCACAATACTCACCAGATTGTTTTATAATTGTCTATCCTTGTGATAGTCATTCAGATACAAAATGTTGAGTGTCTCTCTCTATTGTCCCAGCTTGTCGATGACAAAGTCATAAGTGTGGACCTTTGTATCAGCTTACAAAGAAGACTGGAAACTGTGAGCACGGCTAACGATGAAGTAACTTTATTTCAAACTCGATGTATTACTGAATGCCTTTTACTTCGTGATACACACTGACTGAATGGCGTGCTGTACAAGCTGAGAGCAGTGAAAATGACTTACCGATATGCAAAACTATTAGGAATTATTGGGACTTTATGAGAGAGGCGAAATAAACCTCAAGCACCTTACGATTTCTTAAGAGTAGAATACACCACAGGGCTATGCTGTCTTGTACAATTCGACCAGTTTGCGGCATTAGTTCGTCTGAGCACTAACCACTCCTATGTGTATCTTCAAGCTAAAGAGGATTCTCGACGGACAGCATTGTGAACAGTAAAATTTATCCTGTGATTATATCGAATTTTTCCTCAAAACTGTTCAGTTTTCCTTTACGAATGCTAGTCAAACAAGGGTACAGTGTACAATCGAACGCGCATCTTAGTGAAAGGATTTCAGGTATCACTGACATTGCCTTCAAAGCTGTAATGTGGAAACACGGAATGTGGACTTGCCAATACTCACGATAGTTGATAGCGTTGTAGATCCATCAGTTCTCCATAACTTCGCGATTCCTCGTGATACACGTGACACGTATGTAACCATTCCAACCGCAGTGTGATGGAATTATCCGTTGGACGTGAATAGCCGAATTCTGCGCTGCAAACCTGGGTATGATCGCACGTTCAGGATACACGCGGGTAAACAATATTGACGGGGATGTGGATGATGATGGAGAAAAGATCAGAGTAAATTTGCTTGTACTAACAGATAAAGTTTTTCTTCCTTGGCAGTGCTGAAGCGCCAAACATCTTGGGCATATCTCTCGAATTAATGGAACAGATTGCTTCTCAATGAAAAAATGTCATAGAAAACTTAACCAGGCAAACAGTAAAGTGTATGAAACTCTATTTTTCGATCAGGTTCACTAAGCATTTGTGATATCTGTCTGTTGCGAATAATATTTTGCTGAATATTAAGTGCACATGAATAGCATAAAGTGATTTGCGATCAACGATTTATTTCTTCGTCTTTGATTAGGTCGATATTTGGATTTCACAAGACCATGAGCAAATGCCTGGCTGCACCAGTAGTTAACTTCATTTGAGATAAGTGGGTCTTAGTGCTTTTATTGTTCAACCAACGATTACTTTCACTTTGTTGACGAAGAATGTTAGATTCAGACAACAAAAAGCATGTTTTGCTGCGCTCTAATAACCTCGTCCGCATGAATGAAACATTTATTTAATTTGCGTTATTGAAGTGGACGTACGTCTAAAGTTACTTTGGTAACCTGTATCATACTGTAGGGTTCTTGTCGCTACTGAAGCACATAACGGTGTTTACAAGCACCCATTTGGAGTCTGAGAACTCACATTGTAACTCTGTCCTCTTGTAGGCTAATAACTTCTGTACGGTACCTGTCAAATAGACCTGTACCGTTGTGATTGCGTTTTGACACCGAGGATATACTGCGAAGCAGTTTCCCCTTTGAGGTCGCACTATTCTAGGTCAACAGAGTGCACAAGTCTGACCACCGGGAACAGTGGAAGAAGGGAGGATGAAATTATCCTTTCAGCCTCAATGTTGTATCACGAGGCGACTTTACAACGATCTGTCGTTAAACTACTGTTTGCGTCGTGATGTTGAGTACATGTGAAGTGATCCACTATTTTATTTTTAACTACGGACGAAAATGTAAATCTCCCAATGAGAATGTGCACTAATGATGTATGATTCGATATGTAGCACATAATTGGATGTCTATATTTTGGCACGTGACGCAAAAAGAAGCAGACCCAAGTATAAAAGATGGATATAATGTACACCAAATAAAATGGTCTACCGAATTTTAATAACAGCTCTCTTTTGATTCTGTAAATATTAAACAAACCCTGAACATAATATTGACGATTATAGAGATTAGGACTATTAACTACGAACAAGATGCAAAATCAATCGCAAGAAGCTTCGTAAAAAATAGCCGGTGAGGAGTACGTTATTTGTTAGTAATCCTGGCACGTTGTGCAACCATTTCAAATGAAGCGATGCATGAACCAAACTTATTTCGATATTCAGGCATGACATACAATTATTACATGAACGGTAATGCGTGTATCTAGCGGGAGGACATTTAATTCTGAATCATTATCTGAACTTCTACTACAGCTTATATGGAGAAAACACTTGCAACCGCATCACACCCAACAGTAAACATGATCGAATTGTCAATCCCAACCAAATATTTCATTGAGGATAATGATTACATCCATTTATTCCAGAAGGTAGTGGATTACCACACCCTCAGAGCTACACCACAAATCTCGTCGTGGATTTGCAATCTGATATTAAAGAAGCAAACGATACCGCAATTAAAACAGTCTACACTAATTTGTTCGTATCATCTGTGTCTATGTTAATCTTATGAGTTTGCACATTGTTTACTCTGTCACAGCCGATATTCCGCTCAGTCACAAAAAAACCTGTTTTAACATTTATCCCCGATTTACTGTGAGTTGGCAACACCGCCATTGTAGCCAGTTTTCAGGAGGCGCCTAAGTGGTATTAACAAGTTGCATATACTGTGACCGACCATATATGACGTTCATAACTGACCTAACATGGGAAATAGGTACGCAGTCATTTTCTTTTTACCAATGAGTTGGTTGAGTGCTGTGTCGAGGACAGAGTAGTACGCGAATGTTGAGTCGAGGTAGATGAACTTCACCATTCTGTCGAAGCCTTCACCAGTGTGAATGTTGATAATACCTACTGAGTTTTACTTATATATTCGGACGTTTATTCAGTGTGAAGCCTGCTCACGCCAGTACAACTTTGTTAATTAGCCTCCGTAAAACCTTCTCAGACTGCGCCTCTAAGGTATCAACATCAACCAATACAAGCCCTTTATCAAGGATTCGCGGACCCTGGTGTTTATTCGCAGTAACGCACTGAGGAGCGACACACGAATACTTTTTAAACACAAGTGAACTTCTTCGTCTATATGGAATACCCGCAAGACTACAGTAATCATAAGAAAATACCGAAGACTGTTAGGAGCAGTACGCAACCCTTTTCCACTCTGTTGGTTCTCGGACTAGCCAAGGAGCATACATCATTTTACTGGTCGGCACTATTTGGGTTCTTGCTGAAGGGTGAGCCCAGCCAACTAAGTCGGAGTACAGTTGAGAGCCAAGCAACTAACGTATAGTAACCTCACCGGCTAAAAGAGACCACGGTCTTTGTTAACCCGTTAGTTATGATAAGAAGCGAGAAATTTTTTCTCGTTGCAAAAGCTGTGGTTATATGCCGATAGCGTTCAGTTTCAAATTATTTCAATTCAAGGAAATTAATCCTTGAATATGTTTTTAAACCGGGTGCGAAACATAGTGTAGATTATTCGTATTTAACAATTGGGATCCACTGCAACCTTTTGGAGGGCTGAGTGAGTGCTAACTGTTAACAGCTGCAAACGGAAAAGGTTTCGATAAGGGTACCCATTAATATGATTTCTTGAAAAATGCAATCAGCCCGATATTCTTTCACATTGTACTGTCTATCTTGCGCATACCATCGGTAACTATTTACAACGAACATCATACAAAGTAGTTCGTGAAGGTAGTCACTCAGAGCATAACTTCTCCCAGCCGTGAGTACTTCAGATTACCTGTAAGTAGTAGGCGATCTCCCTAATTTCAGATTGAGCACACCTCATATTTGAATCCAAATAGAAATTCCAGCAAACCCCTCTCGGACAGAAGCACTAGGCTTGGGCTCCCTTAGTGTAGAGATCGTCAACAGTGTGTACACTTCCGCTGACCAGAGTTAGAACCCCATTGCTGAGTAAACTGTTGCAGCTGGTAATATGACCTGCAACTCTGGAGGGTTCCACAGTGATGAGTAAGCAGATGCGTCCTGTCGGAAGGAAGAGTTCTTGATGTGTAAAAATGTGACTTTGTAAACCTTGCTTCATATTGGAAATGCTTGCCACTACTAAGCGATACGACTGTCCATATATTCGATCTGGTCGATAACACATGCCAACACCGGACTTCAGTGGTACGGCTGTAGTCGGCATGTGTTTAAAGACTTTTAGAAGATCACCATATAAATGCCGGGCATCACAGCAGTCAACGGGAAGTTAGACTGTCTGGCAGAGGTCCGGCCAGAAATGTGAGGACGAGTTCGTGTCCGTACGAGCGCCTCTAGTGTCACAATACCAGGGGGGTGTTTTTATTTTATTACTGCTAATTCCCTTACTACGATGGTTGAGTTCGTAGCTGTAGTGACAAGTTAACTATTGGTTTATTATTCCATGTTGCGAAAGTTAGGCGTTACGAAGCTACGAACTGCAATGTAAACGTTATTCAACTTTTGCTGAAAGTCGATCGTTGTACACTTCCCTCATGGTTTGGTCCATAGAGCATATGCGCCTATCACCTAGTACTGGTAATATCGACTTCTGCGTTTGTTTATCTCTCTGCCGATGTACGCGCCTAATATTTAGGCGAGTTTTATTACCAGCTAACAGTAGTCAGTCATTGTCAGTATTGTGAAAGTTCCGTACGATCCTCACTCCGTTCAGATTAATCGACGAGATATGGGACCGCTGCAACAAAAATAATGACATTTTACTAA
Organism: Paragonimus heterotremus; assembly: GCA_013368495.1. Lineage (NCBI taxonomy): Eukaryota > Metazoa > Platyhelminthes > Trematoda > Plagiorchiida > Troglotrematidae > Paragonimus > Paragonimus heterotremus. Next base: position 106,789 of record LUCH01001004.1, read on the forward strand.
AGAAAGTGGGATCACGCTGACGTTGGTGTTGTACGAGCACAGCGCAACCAATTGCTGCCAAACTTTATAACTGGTCCTGTCATATTGGGAACATTCAACAGCTGAACTGGAGTGTGCGTTCTGCACTGGACATCCGTCTGACGGCAGATTCCGAACTCTCATGGAATTTGCCACTACGTTCCGTCTTGTGATGAATCATGCAGGCCTAGAATCTCAGGATGCGCGCTTGATGAGGCGTGTTGAAAAAGGGATGTAGTAAGTGGGAGTTTATCTGTCTTGGCGAGTCTGTTAAAAACACCAAGAACACGTAACTGCAGAATCCTTTCAAGGAGCTTGTTCCCCTTTTCATTCCAAAAGCAAATGAGACCGCCATTTGCATTAAGTATGATCCTTTCTTAGGCCACTCTGAATTTGTTCAATCTTTTGAGCTGG
>LUCH01001004.1:109981-123257 GCA_013368495.1 Paragonimus heterotremus
GAATCATCTGATAAATCCCGTCAACTATCCTGGTGGAGGGCCTGGCAAATTTTATCAAAGCTAGATTTCCGAACTTTGGAGATCTAATTCCGTGGTATGACAAGGTTTGTCATGAATAAATATAATCGAAACATGAACGTTTTAACGTCTATCTAACTGATTATTTGCTGCCAGAAATATAGATTATTTAATTTAGGTTTTATGGCACACGTCCAGAAAGTTGAAACGGCTGACACGTCTATTTTTCCATCTGACCGTGTCAAATGTATGAATCTTTACATCTGGTCTGAAGGCGCTTATTGTGTCAGTACTGAAACGTCGCCATAATCATTAGTGACGAATGTTCGTTAGTTGCTTTCAAGATAAGAACTTGATTCTCAACAGTTACAGTTAGCTCCGACGGTGGGTCAGACAAACGATGTTAGCTGATGAAATTCCTCAGCAATTCTAATAAACGAAATAAATGTTTTCCTCCACAACTAGAGTTTCGAATCTTGGGGAATTATATCGAAGTTTTAACCTGCTATTCGTCAGCTATCAACAGATTAAACGTAGACATCTCACTGCTCACTTCCTTAATTTTTAATTGGTACACGAGGATTATCTAATTCTACTTGGCATTTTCGATAATTTAACGGGGCTGTCTCGTCATTTTGTGCATGAGAACGTAATAAGACAATCCATTTTTTAACGTCACTGTTCGACGACGCACAATTACACTTGTAACTCACCAGGCAAATGACTGAAATGGACAGTTGCGAAAAAAATTGCTATCCTACATTGAATTATTGGATTCTGTTACTATTGTATCATTCCGCTCTTTGTAGTAACCGTTGCTAGACCTGAAGAATGCGTGCCAAGTGTAGACAAAGAACCCACGTAACAGTCAGTAATTTCGTTACACTAGTTACTTCTTTCTTCCACTACACAGCTTTCGTCAGACGATCTGAATGAAATTGTAAATCCCTTAAGTTTAGTTCCGGATAAAAATAAACACTAATGGGAAGAAAACTGACACTTTTCAGTTGATATTTGCTACAGAATTACCAGAGACGGAAGTTTGGTAGTTTTGTGTCTGCCATTTCAGTACTTACTGACATGAGGTTGACAAATCTGTCGGTATCAGAAAAAAACAGAGGAGCTCCCAAGCCCCATTCCGCCATGTCCGGTGGACCAAATTGGATTCACTTTCAGCGCGCACACGTGTCTTAGACTTACATTTATTTACCGGTCAATCCCTGACCCTTGCACTTGTTTCGGTCATTGCGAAGAGATTTCAACGTTCGACCCGATTCGTCTCTTATTTGCAGTAGTTCATACCCATTTCAACATCTACCACAATTATCAGATTCTTATAAATCTCCCATAGTTACTGAGTTTAATGTCTGTGCTAACCGTTATTTTATTTCTTTCATTCTATTTTGGGGCCCACCCGAAAGTTAATATCCGTTTTGTGTCGTCCATTTGATTACCTCTATTGCAAACTATGTTCAACGAAACTTTTCAGAAAAATGACACGTCCGTGACTTTCTATTTAATAAATATTTACTTTGCTACATATTCTGCTTTGTTCAGACTTGACTGCATTACTTGTAGTCGAATAATTCGTTCGTCTGACCTTTGTAAAGCTGTCCTAAAACAACACCCAGCTGATTCATTAAACTGGAAGTAAATAGGACTTAGATTTCATTGAAGAAAGAAAACCTTTAACTGTACGTACCTAGCAAGTTACACAACTGAACGCTGAATCATCGAAGGTCTACTGAAAGCAACCCCTTTGCGCTACGTCAACTTGTTTAGAAGTCTCTGCTGTCAGATTAGTCGTTCCAGCCAACACGGCATTTATACTCTTTGCTCTTGGGATGGTTTGGTAATATTTAATTTTCGCATAAATATTTTCAGGGCCCATTGTAAAGTGAGGACAGTAATTGTATCTAATGTGAGGATAAGGATACTGCGTGGATATCTAATCAGAAACTGGCCGGACCTTATATACCTTATATACCAATGGTCATTGTGGATAAAAGGGTTGAAGCTCTGGTGTCGCGCTCTTTCACAAAAGATTTTCGTTGAAGTCTGGGGGCAACCTTTGGGACTATTCACAGTGAAGTATTCAATTAATCACTATTTACTAGTTTCCTTGTAGCGACTGAGTGTTTGCTTGTTGCTTCCGAGCACGTGATGCAGTCTGGTCAGTGTTATCTCTGGTCCATCACATCAACTTTATAAATATTCCCCAAATAAATATATCTCAGACATACAGGACGATATTCTGAAATTGCTCTGGTGCACACATTTTAATCATTGCTTGCTGTCGATCACCATTTCTTTAAGAAAAACTCATTGGCAAACAGCAATCTTACGTTAACGTGTCATAATCAGCAATCTCTGGGAAGTGCTTTTATCATCTGTTGCCAGCTTTTCAGTTGTTATATTTATCAACTTTTGATCAGTATATTTTTCTCTACACTTTTTTGTTGGCTGTCAGACTATACCTAATTTCACGAGGTTCCATTAGCGTAAACTTATAAATGATTTTGATTTATCTGTTTCAGTCATATCTACATATCCGCTTACACAATAATATACACTTACTCACAACGTTCAGCATAAAATCTGAGGGCCTACAGATGATGCATGTTGTATATTTTGCAAAATTATTCACAGTAGTTCAGTGAAAACAAAACGGCGAACCATTACACTTACTCCGGAATAAAGTTGTACACTGATTCAAGATAACCCTTCTTTTCACTGTGTTTTTGTGAAAACGTTCAAAAATGGCACATGATTATATCCAGTTTATAAATGTACAGTTTAAGACTTGATACTGGCACCGTTACAAATGTTCCTAGGGCGCCGAGCAGTATTTTATTCGAAGTATAACAGTTTATCTGGGACAAACAGATGGTAAACGACTTGAAAGACAAATTGTCGGCAATCTTCTCACTTAGAGAAACGCTGAGTAGAATTGCTGTACGTTTGAGATTCTGGCAAAGTACTTTAAGTTTTCTTTGCAAGCATTCCGTCAGGGTAGATTAACGTTGTGGCAAACACTACTCAGTGCATTACTCACCCTACAAATCACAGTCAACTCCGGGCTTTCTTATTTGCTGTGATTTCATTGGTTAGGTCTGTTTGAACTGCAGCATGAGCACGTGAGCGACTAGCTGTCGGATGCCTTTCATTTTAAAATAGCAGCTGAAAGTTCCATGTCATTATTCAGCGTAAACTTACATACATACGTTGTCACTGCTGGCCTGTGGTGAGCTGCGCTCGATGAACTGTTCCGCTGATAAGTTTCTTGTGCAGAATTAAAAATTTAAATCCAGCAGGACATTCATTTTGAACTCAGCTTCAATCTTGAACATCCTCTGACACCTCCAGTTCCCCGCGTTTCGCTAATATGATGCTTTTACTCACAGCTGTTTACTTCTTTGTCCTTAATTTGTTTGCCTTATCTCATATGAAAAATAATGTAAAATAAACGAGCTCACTTTTGTGCAATTTCTCCCATATTTTACAGGGGAATCCCTAAAGGGGTCAACGGTGCACCGGTGGTTAGTGAGGTCAGTCAATTCAGTATCGAACTGCACTGAAGTACTCACTCGAACAGTGGGACTTGACAGATTGAGAGGGTGTAGGTTTGGCCAAGACAGATCCAAAGCCAGAACTAAACGTTTCTGACCTCAAAAGATGGTATATATTGGCACTGAACCCCACGTACACGAAACGATCATTTGTACGTGTCAGTTCACAAGCTATTATATTTGTGTTTGTTTACAACACCAGAGCATGCTCAGAGGTTAACTGAATAAGAAAATGTATTCCGGTTACACGTTGGCCGTTGCACTTACATGTGCGTAGAGCAGAGTCTACGATAACGGTCAACCGGAAGGCTACAGTGCTAGACAGTACCAAGCTGCCAATAGCACTAAGTGCAAGTGAATGAAAGACAAAGCGATGCTGATTAGAGTATTAGTTAGAGCTGAAAACTGCTCGAAATGGCTGACAAATAGACTTAATCAGGTATTCTGGGTAATCTGGCAACAATGACCTCCGTATGTGAATGCCCACGATTATAGTTCACCGAGATTTAACAAAAACAGTCTTAACGATGAACGGTTTAGCAGATTTATGATTTTAGACGAGACCTAATTTTGAAAAGTCAAGGGTTTGGCTGGATTCTAACCCGCGACAGAATGGGGTCATATCTGGAATCATAAATATGCCAAGCTATTTATTACGAATACAATTTCCATACTTAACAGTTGTATTGGTGGATCCAAACGTGAAATTTTTGATAAATTCTGCCAGGATAGTCAATCGTCCGGATCATTTGGCGGATTCCACATGAGGCATTGGGCGGGTGGGTAAACGAGTCCAGAGGTGGAATTTCCAAGATATTGGAGTGGCTTCGCAGCTCAGCTGCTACAGCGCATAGCGTGTTTGAGCATGTTGTTTCTGTCGCTGGTTCGAATCCAGCCGAAGCGATGACTTCTCACAGTTGGGGCTCATCTACAAACAGTCTGTCGGTTCAAACCTCACTTGCTTACAGCCATTCGGTCAATTTTTCTAATAGCTCATGACGACAGAGCACCGAAAGGTTTTCTGAAGAAATACAGGACCATTACTCAGATCGTTTTTGAGTGTAGTATAAAAGTAGTCCATCTAACTGTTCCACCCTATCTAATGGAAAGTGGGCGTCAAACGAACAGTTTTAAGGCACACGTCTAGTCTGTTCTGTGCTGAATAGTTTATCGAATATCAGCACAATCTCTGAACCTAGGTTACTTGAACTAGTTATATGACATCAAACGCTGGTTGTTCAGGAATCGCGTCCACTATTTTCGTTCGAGTGTTAGTCCGGTACGAGCTTGGTTTAACGGACTTGCAAGACTATCTCCGAAGAGCTGACGGGTAATCTATCCCACACACACTTAGTCCGTCCGGTTATTTGACTTAATTTCCTCACTCGTGTATGCTGATTACGGTTTGACGAGGAAGTGAAAAAAGGCCCAAACAAATTATTTCCAATGTTTTATTGGACATACTACAATCTATCGTAGAATTGTTTCGCTTTCGAGTAAGATTGCTTGGTATACACAAATAAAGGTAGAGATGCTTTGTAAGACAGCTTTTAGATCTATGGGAAGAATATATCAGAAACAATCACGGTCTTTATGTTGCCATTAGATTAATTACGCGAGGCCGCATAACGTGTTTTTTTAATATTTTGGTTGCACGTAAATGCATTCGTGGTCAAAATTAATTATTTTTGCGTGAGTTGATTGATAATAAGCATGGGTATTTCATTAAACATTCATTCGTGAGTGACATTAAACTGGAAATTATTTGGTGTCTTTTGTTTACCGAAAGCAATCTGCCAAATACAATCAGGATTCTAAGTGGATCATATCATGTGCGTTCAGCAGTGCATTAAGTGAAGCGATTTGATATATTTTCAGGGAACATCGAAGTAACCCCCAGATAAAAAAAATATCAGGTATGCTTCACCTGCACAGCATTAACAGACAAAGCTTTGACATAAATGAATATTGCAAAATCAGTATTTTAGAACGATTAGAAGTTGTGCGTAGACCGTTGTCTCGAAGCAACACGTGAACTAGTGCATATAATCAACTTGTACCGAAGAACGGAAATTAAGCACTGCGCTGTACTGATGTCCACTTTGTATGGGTCCATATTATGTAGATTCATTCATTTAATTTGAATAGATAACGTTATTTGCTTGCAGTGTCAGGGATACTTTGAAACACCGATTCATCTGACGCTAAAGACTGATATATTCTCATTTTGTATGAGTGTTAGTAGGATCCCAAATGGCTCACACGATGGTTGCGATTAACTGGTGCTTCTTTCCTACTGTAACGGTATAACGGCTCCGTAGATGCTGACGCCACATCTGACGTACTTGCAAAATTACTATTAGGGAAACACTTTCGACAGGCCATCAGCTATAAACGATCACCTCCCTCACAACACAGCAGTGTATGTTCCAACGTGTACCTGTCACACGTAGATCTATTTTTCCGACAATCCGTTCGACTTCTTTACTAGAACCCGTTTCTCTTTAGCCTAGTTCGTTCTCGCGTGTGTTTTTGTATTGACTGTCTGCTAGAAAAACGTTGACTGTGATCTATCGCATGAAATCAGATATGGCTGGTCATCTGCATTACATAATCGTTTACTACGTATATTCCGCAATGTCATGAACATTGTAATTACTAAGCGATCAGTTTGTAAGAAATCTAGGCTTTGACCAGATTCGAATCATTCTTGACAACTGCACGTCTACATGCTGCATTTGTTTCACCATTTGCATAAATATTCAATACTGATAGATGTTAATAACACTTAGACACATTTCCGAAACTTTCGTGAAAAAGTCTGACTGAAATATCTATCTGAATAGGACTGATGCGAAAAACTTGTATTTTACTTAAAAAAATTTATTTAAATGTTCGAATGTTTGCCATTTTGTTAGTTCTTTTATATTCATTAATCATAGTCATCCCCACGGCCGCATACAGATGTAGGCATTCATTGACATATATTGAGGCTTTAGAGAGATGACCAGCAGAATTGCAACGGTGGTTGGCCCCGGCTTACGAAAGGACCGCTTAGAATCCCAGAACATTAACCGAGTGGTCAGTGTATTACCCAGTGGGCTTCAGAAGAAGTAGACGTTGACCTTAAAATGAGCCACCCATATATGCGCTTAGCAATACAGAGCTATAGGTTAAGACCGCTGAGTGCTGGTTAACGTAAGATTTGCCTTTGAATAACATGTTGTGCATGCGTAATTTTACTTACTCATTTCGTTAACTGGCGACAAGTTATCCATAAATGACCAACCGACGCAAGCCGCTTTGGAAAATATGTCATACTGAGCCGCCCTTTTATCTTCATCAAAATAGTACACGTTTGTGGGATACAACAATGAGCGAGAGAATGATCGGGTAAACACTCTTAGTGCGCTAGTTGATAGTGTCTCGGCCTATTTCTCTCGTATATCTGAGAAAACCACTTGTTATTCCCGGATCGCGGCCCGAATAACTTGGTGATCGTCGGTTGATTGTCGGAATACTTACAGTTAATGTTACGAGTTCAAAATAATAACGTGTTTCAAAGATGTTATTCTCCAACTGAGCAATAAAGTCTTGTGTGGGTTACTAGCAAGAGACCATCATTCTGAGGAAGAATTCATTATTAATGCACGGTTTGTCGTTCCGTTCTCTATGGAAGTAGGAGTGCGATCACTCGTCCCATAGAGATAAACGTTTTCTTTAGTAGGCATGCAGTAAGTCGACATCGTCGGATTCAGCGAGGCTAACCGACACAAGCTGGGCCCTACCAGTTGCTTTACTCCCGAGTGCACATATGCCTGCGCGGGCCGCATGCTCACTAACGACCCGTCCCATTTTTTCTCTAAATCCTTAAATAAAACAAAATATATATTAACTGATCCATCTGAAATGGGTAATTGGCAGCTCAGACATCAAAAGTCGAAGTTTCAGTTGGAGACTTTAGAGAACCAATTGAGCCATCACGAGAACCCTGGTTTCTACCATGGTCATAAACATAGATTTGGTACGAGCTGTTAACGTTTCTTTCGGTCATGTAGGTATGGTTGATTTATGTTGATGTGTATCCAGTTTTATGCCTACCTTTTCACCAGTAAGGACTTTTCTGCCCAAGTGATTCGAACCCATCACTGTGCAAATTTTCAGGAATAGTGAGCTGATCAGTGCCGAGTTTCAGGCAAGAACTGACCACATTCGGAAAGCAAACGTGGCAGGGAATATGAAAAAAGTTAAAATTAGTCTTGTTCTGAAGTTTGATAAGTTCTTCGACTGACGCTGCTGATGAGATTTTATGATCAGAAAACCAACTTCAAATTTATTTGAAATAAGGTCAGAATGACAATAATTTGTTATCTTTCTTTGGTTTGGACAGAAGTTTTGAGAAGTCCCTTGATAATCTAACATAACATCAGCACTCAGATTACGACGTCAAATAAACAAAACTGAAACAGAAAAATCAATATTACCATTGATTAAGCAGAACAATTATCTACGACGCAATGTGGATAGGCCTGCCTGATTCAGAGAATTTGAAGTAGTCTAAGGAAAATCTGACAACCCAGACGACAGGTAGTCATATTTTCGGATTTTTGTTGCGAGTTTTCCGAGTCGCTTCAGCTTAATTTAATCACCGTCACAAACAAGAAAGTTCGGTGAGCACCTCTTGAATTTATATGATCACGTAGCTCATTTTTGGCGACCCACTCGACATTGTGCTTAATGGTTTACATATAACAGATGCGTTAGAAACGTGGTCAAATACCTTATCTACGTAGGGCAAATGTGTGAATTAACTTTGGCAATTGAGCAGGTAGGTTAAGGTGTGACCTCTACTTAAGACAGAGAGAGTCAGTCGATTGATATACTTTGGTTTAAGGTCCTGTTTAACTGAGATGAGTGTAATATGTAAATTACCCAGAGTTCAAGAGCATACAAAATAAAATATGGATAACCTTTACGTTATTAGAGTAGTTTTTAGATAAAGACAAAAAGATGTGTCAGTGTTCTGCATTTTAAAATTCATTCCATTAAACTTTGTAACTTGTCATAATAACAGGGTTCACTGCTATTCCTAACGCAGTCCTGTGCACAGATTATCTGAGTCAGGTAAATAATTCAGATAGACGGACGGAGAAAGAAGGCAATACCCTTATGAGTTTTCCAAACGAATGTTCGAATGAACAGCACAGGCTTATTATAAATTAACTATTGAGCTACTTGTTACTCTTTCTGTTAGTGAATACGTTGAATCCTAAAACCAGACGTACTTCATTTCGAAACTGCCAATTGCATGTGAATTATTAAAACTGTGCTACAAATAAGTAGTAAATGTTGTTAAGGTACTTTTTGTGATCAATTGAAAGATTCTGTAACAGTTCAGCTTCAGCAACATGCACAATGTGACCCCCCGACTACAGTTAAATTCCGAAGAAAGTTTTCTGATACTTCTCCACACGTTTTGTGGATATGACAAGAGAGTAAAGCATATGTAGTTAATAATGTGCAAATTTTGTGCATGCACGTGGTTTTCGTAGCTCAGTTACATCACATTTCAAGTTGGTTTTAACAGGATTGAATCCGTATTTAATCGCTACTTCCTCTTGATTCTTAACAGGAAAGCTCAAAGTTTAATAGTTGTAGTTTGCGTCCTCTTGTGTAAGGTGGTCAAAGGAACCCTTTAATGAAGGCCTTCATACGGCAAGTAGGCTAAATTACAGAGTTCACTGCTGTCCTGATGACTGAATTGTTTTTGATATAATCCCAATTCCATCCGCGCGGCTTTGCGTCTTAGCCAGTACATTCAAGCTGGTTATGTTTAAAGCCATTCATTCAAACTCAGTGGGAGCTCTGATATTTGTAATTGGATACACCTCTATTGATTGAATCTCTGAATTTCATTACTGACCCATTGTTCTGCCAGAATCGGTGCATCGTATAAAACCATTATTAAAATTCGTATTCAACAACCTCTGAACTCATCACTTTCCATTTTCGACTTGCGTGTCCTACTTAGTTATTAATCTGCAACGAAAACTGCGCGGTTGTTTCGTGAACGCTGTGTATTTTGATGTGGAATGTACGAAAAGTTCCCAAATGTACAAAAACCCTTTCATTTCCCCTTATGTATAACACGGAATATATCATTCTGTTGCACTTCTCTCAAGTAAGTAAATCTCAAATAGTTTTCTGCTTCATTTAGTGTGTATGTATTAACCGACTATATAAAACACAATTATAATTTTCCTTTCCATCAAGACGAAGTTGTAAAAAAGCCCGCTTTTAGAAATTATGGTTCTTTTTGTTTTATAACTGCATTTCCGATATACTAGACACCTTGAACACTGGTGAAATCAATTGACGAACAAATAGAAATGCTTACAGATAGAACAGACTATAAGGAACAGAAGGTTAGTAATGGTTTACCGAGTGGATACTCAAAGAAGCTGGGATGCTTATTTGACCAAATTCAAGATGAAGTTTCATAATTTCCTAACTCACCATCACCAAGACAGATCAACCATTTGGATGTAGATAGAAGATTGACGTTACCTACACATGACCCGACGACTTATAAGGCTACACTGGACTGCTTTCACAAATAAGACACTGGATCCCGTACCCTGATACCAGTTGATTTGGCAAGAACCACAATCCACGCAGTAATAGTTGAATCACTGCAACAATTACTACGGCTTGTAACACCAACGACTCTATTTCACGAATGGTCACTGTCGACGAGTACTTCACATTAATTGTATTCTAAACAATTACGGAGCACGGACAACACCTCGCCCTGTATACCATAATGTACAACGGAGAAACATAAGAGAATAGACGAGTACCGACTAATCGTGACTAGGAAGCTTCGACTAAACGCCAACAGCGGATAGTTTTGGAAATGATCCGTTATATGAATGTTATACTTTGGGTGTCATTTCAATTACGAAGATAGATGTCACTTCGTTTATAATCTCTACGATGCAAGGGGGAATGAAAAGTCATTTACGTCTTTTCTCAATAACGTGTAAAAGCAGGTGACCTTTGTCAATGAATATGAGCCTCTTCACAAAAAAGTGATCAATTTTCCATTTCAATTCTGACCACTTCGTTCCAATGGTTCTTTTCTCAATATCATTAAAAGTCGTGATAACTAGACTTTGTAAACACACTGTCATCGCGGGAACTAAATCGATATTTTGCTGATGGCTAAAATGAATGGGAATAGTTTGCCTCTAAATGTATTCATTTCAGAGTCTTCTTCAACCTGAAATTGTGAAATATCCATCGAAGAACTGTTGTACTTCCGTGTTTCCTTTTGATCTGATTCTCTATTCCGCCGTTAGCTTGATACGACAAGCAATGCCAAAAAAGTGTACGAGCTGAATTTGCTCAGTTTTGGAAGAGGAATTTCATTGGAAGTGGTTGAGTTCACCACGAATTGCCTTTAACTACTTCCATGGAAATACCCTGGAAAATTTAAATTCGTTGTTGTCTTGACAGCTTTAAAGTGTCAAGCGACGTCCTTTCAAATATACTTAACGTGGTCTTGGTTTAAAATAGTAATGCTATCTTGCGCTTGCACCCTATAACCAACATTCGGTCGCATTTTAGTTGACAACCCAATGTGACTTAACGTTTTTAACCTTTCACCCCAATTCGAAGAATACGTGACCAATCAGTGGTTGCGTTTATCTGTCCAGCTTTCGAAACAGATGACATGTTTATGTCATTCAGCACGTTGACGGATGTACATTATTCGAGTCCACATTTGCGTTACACTAACTTACATAATTTAACAAGCCAGTATCTTTCGTAGGGCAGTAATACGTAGAATTGTCAAACCAAACAAACCTGCATTTTGCCCTCAACCAATAATACCGATGTTTTTGAAAGCTTCAACTTCAGACTACTGTAATGAACGCTTGGCTTCTGTTGTTTTTACACCGTTAGACAGTCCAAAATACTGGAAAGCATGATGTTCAGTGACACAGATTGTGAGGTATATGAAACTGAATGACAGAAAAAAACGCTCATTCCTAAGTTTGTTTGCAATGAAATTGCGGCAATCTTCGTGGGAGCACGTTGAAGGCAGGATAATGACCAATTTCAAACAACATGATGTTACGATGTACTCCAGTCTTACTTCAAAGTGGGACAAATTTATATTAGTCACAGGATAGATCAGATTGTAGAAAATTAAATTTGAGTTTCGCTATACAAAGATACCGTTACTCAAATATATACAGTAAACAGCGCGGATGAAATAAAAATGTATTAACCAAATAAACCAAGTGATGTAACGTTGTCTGATGAATTATGGACCACCGTTACTTATTTAGTGGCCGGATTACTACGGGTAGGCAGCAGTCGTTTTGTTAATGCTGGTTATGAAGCAGAACTTGGCGTACGAGCATTCTGTGACTGAAAGCGTTTTACCAGTCGTTAGCATCAATGTTTCCGACTGATAGGTCAAGTAGTGATCAGTCATCAACCTTGAACAATCGACTGGCTATCTGTTATTCCCCTTCAACCCCGGCAGACAACGACCAGTTTCACCTGTGCTTGCTAATTACACCCTATCGGCACGAGTGACGCCCATAAGGCTGGTGACCGAGCAAATAACAGTTCTGGTTTGTAATGCTAATCCCAATTCAGAATATGTCCAATTTATCAGTCTAAACATTGAAGAAAGCGATCATAGGGTGCTGTCTTGAGGACGATAATCAAGAAGTGTTTTCTTACAGTTACGGCAGAAATGAGTTGTATCCATCCGCACTAACGATTTAAAGAACAAGTTCAACGTGGAGTATGCCAGATAATTCACCTTCAAACCACATCGGGAACAAAGACATTTTCGTTAACATGACAGGCGGAAACTTTACTAAGGCACTACAAAACTAAAAAGATACAATTTACTATGCAAACAAAGTCCTCTCCATATTTTTCCCTTTAATAAATTATCAGAAATCTGAGACGGTACTTCAACCCATCAAACCCGTTGAACTTCAGTAGAGCAAGAACCGAAGCCATGCACCTAGGGTGCTCTTACATTGAAGATAACTTCCACGGAACCACCCGAAATCGTTTTGTGTTTGAAGGGAAACTGTTTGGGCGGGAAACAACTGTAACATGCACAAAATTGTACAAAACAGTGCTTGAGTAACGTGGTCAGTTGAAAAGCTAATCCTTCGGAAATACTGTAAATCTTGTGATTCATGATGAATAACCAAGGAAGAACGTTCTTAAAGTGAAATAGCAGCGGATAATTACACTCGCTAGATTATTTCAGAAGATAGTTTAACGGAGAAAACAGTAGGAGTGTTAACTTATTTAAAAGTTCCTAATTCTTCATGTACCCTCTGTTATCCAGATACTACATACAAACTATTTTGACAAGAAAATATTGGAAAACAACAATGTAGCGAACAAGCTCGTTTTCGGTTATTCATCATCAGACTAATTACATAACGATTTATATGAAATAGAGTTGCCAGGGCGAAACAGACAAAGACCAGTAGCTAGTTTGAGTGAGGTCAGATACGTTATCGGCATACACGGAAACAACGTTTTGGTACGATTACGTGATCATTATGACGCCACAGGGACCATGACGGTTTGATCGGTCATGGTGTGTGTGGTTGACCATGGCAACTTCAACGCCTGAACAAAGC
>LUCH01001004.1:125272-136910 GCA_013368495.1 Paragonimus heterotremus
TCTTCACTTTGCCTTGTAAAGGATCCTCACCCAAGTCGTTTTTATTTCAGACAACGTGGTTGCTAAATCACTGCCTTACTCCAACGCGTCAACAGCTGTTGAACTGATTGGAATTTGTAGGCTCCACTCTGTTCTCGCTTCTCAGTTGGCATTTTTATCAAGATGCATACCAGGATTATTTATCAAAACTCGTATTGCTTGTTTGCTTCAGCTGGTTATGTTTGTTGCCTAAAGCCTGCAAGCTCATATATATAGGACATAATTCTGCACGATAATCGATTATACCCTTACCGGGCTATCTCCAAATATTACTGTTCCATCATCACTGCACTGCCTGAATCAGTAAGCAACCTTACACTAGAAAAGCATGAATGATTTGGGGGCAAAAATCTGTCCGATCGTTGGAATTATCAATAAATGAAATGGGTTCTTTATATCGTATTTATATTTGCAAAGAATTTATTAACCACAAAGCGTTTTCTTTTTAGTTTTGTGTCTTTTTGTAAGATTTTGAAGCCAAAAATTTCGGGACCATATGCACTAGTTCATTTTTTGAGGACATTCTGTGTTGAAGAGGATACAGTATTCTACTTAACATTTCAATTAGACGTAACACTGGGACTTACCCTCTATTACAGGGAGAACATTAACTTCCGTTACTTCAGCAAATCGCTCAGACAATATTGTAAAATGTCATATATCTCCATAAACACCGACTACACAAATCATTTGATACAATCCTCATTGTGGAGTTAAGAGTGAAGGATCGGAAATTAATAACTTAAGGAATTGCAGGTAAGGCACGTCGGATAATTTTAAATTAAAAATCTTGAGTTGACAACCACATTAACTATAAACATCATGATGCAGATTCGTGGTATTTGAAAGCCTTGACATTCCCGACATGGCAACTATAACTGTGACGACGAAAAAAAATAGAAAATGACTTATGTTAATGAGATTGAAGTGGACAAGAATGTGGTTCTGTAAATGGTTATGCTACGGCTAACAGATCACAATTATTTCATTTGGATACGTTACTAGGCAAATATACGTTCTGACACGTGTTTCAATACAGGTATCAAATAACCTCCGATAAGTATTAACACATTGGAAGATTGAACATGATCTCTACTGGCGAAGAGCTTAATCACCAAGAATATCAACGCTACCATGTCATCATTTGCATAATTGACTGAAGTCTGCTTTATTTAGCTACACTAATGCTGTAATGGCATTTTAAAGCAATGAATTATCAGACTTTTAAAAACACCTTCACTATTAGGTTGCTAGCTGACATCTACTCAGAAATTTAGCCAGAAATGGAAAACATTTTATTTCAAACAAAGATGTAGAACGTTGTTAGTTTACGGATTTTCACGCTTCTCGAATCTTTTTAACTTTCTTCTCCCACCGTTATAACCAAGAAAGTTTACGTGACAAAATATGACGAGCAGAAGTAAAATAATTTTTCACCTTCAGTATGGACTAGTAGTAAAAAACAAATGTTATATTAGGTCTGATTAGTAGGTCGGGTTTTAATCTTTTCTGGTAGAATGTACGTATATAACGACTGAAGGACTGTGTGCTCATCACCTTCCTGAACCTACCTTCTCAACATTCAGTGTTAATACAATGTCTTGAGAGATTTCGTTGTTTTCTAGCCGGTTGTCTGTGGAGGACCTCGCTTTCAAAGGTACGTTAATAACATAAAGTTGTGAGAGTGATTTAACAATGCTCATTGATGGATCATACGGAATAAGTTGCACTCCGATTGCAGTTGAGTGTATCGCAACCATCCCCTCTGTGTCTTCTTTTCTTTGAAAGATTACATTTTCTGGATCGGGAAACAAGCGTAGTTTGACGAACGTTCCCAGAATATCACTCATCACAATCCAGTAAAAGCCAGTAGGGTCAGAAACTCTTGAACAATTTTTACCTCCTTGAGGAGCAGTAGGAATCAGATCTACTCGGCTTATTTGTACAGCCGTAACAAATTCCACCAAAATGGAAATTTTGTGTTTTATAGTGAGTATTGGAGAAGCGCCTGAAGAAAACCATTTGCGATCTCCGATTCGGACAGGTGAGGTTATGGCACCACTTTCCGGTTGAACTAGTTGATCAATCATACTGGAGTTTGTTACTCCAGATTCGTGCCAATTGAGGGTAATTTTGAAACGAATTCGAGTCCAGTGCTTTGATTTGCTATGCCGTTGCATATAAAAAGAAGGACGCGTGTCACGCTCAGTAGAAGTGGTTCGATCAGTGGAGGGTTTCCAATCAAGTACCAAACTCCAGTCTGAACCGGCATAAGTGAAACTGGTACTTTCTAATAGATTGCACCGAGCTACTTCCTTCGCATCCCTGGGGACACGTAGTTGTTCCTCAAAAAAGGTCACACTGTCACGGACTTCGATTTCCAACAAACAGGACCAGTCATCAAATAAATATCGTTCTTTAAGTAAAAATCCAGATTCAATCCATCGTGGAACTTTCAGTGTGGAATTGACGGATGTGAATGTGGTTCCTAACTCTTCACGACTAAAGTTACGTGAATGGTGCTCTTGATGTAACACGGTAAAACGCACATATTCCAAGTGTACCTTAATTCCAGCACTGAGACTGCATGCTTGTAAGCTTACCCCCATGGGTTGTTTCTGATAATTCACTACGAAGGAGCCGCGTCGTGCCTGTGCATCTAGCGGATCGCTGTAGTATTCAACTCTAACAATCCAGCTGAGTCCGCCGTATGTAAATTCCCTTGATTGTACAGTCTGAAGGAAGCCGCGGGTCAGTTGTGGTGGAATAATAAACGTGTAGACCTGGCTATTGTGTTTGTCTCCTACTCGTAAAATTCTGTACAACTGTAGGCTGGGTGTACGACTTGTGGTAGTTACAGGAGGTTTCATAACGATGGAATTGCTTGCCAAAACTCGTAAAGTTACTTTCAGTATTTATGAGTCTGGACACATTTTTAGGGTAAATATGGTTGGATGATATTTGAGAAACGCCCACGCACACTAAAACAATTCAGCTATACGATTGGTGCAAACGAATCTAAGGATACCCACAGAACATGTTTGGTATTCACTTGGATGCGCATATTTCTGTTTTGTAAATTTTGACGGAAAAATCAGTAGTCAGATGTAGGTTTTAAAATATTCCATAGTATTTTAGAAAACATATCACTGCGTAAATTTATCAGATAAAACTAAAACACCCGCCGAGATAAAACTCTTGTAAAAACTACGGAAACAAACTAGTATACTGTACAACTACGGCAGATTTAAGCTGGGGCTAATTTAATTACAGTTAAAAGAAAATGTATCTCGATTTGTAACTTGATCATTTCGTACCAAAAACGAATGTTAACTGTAAGCAGCGAACTTGTTATTCTTGACGTGTATTCTGTAACTGAACAGAGAAATAACAACCAACTATGTGAATCATGCCGTGTAATTCCTTGAGTCGGGGACCAGGCTAAACATAACAAAAACGGGAAGACTGAAAAAGTTGCAAACCTACTCGATGAAGGTCACATACTGCGACATATTCTGTACTGTTCGTCAGTTGTTTTTGTTGTGTTTTTAGGAACTGATTACTTACTGTCGCTCTGACTGTCTTGAGCGTTAATCGTTTTCAATCAGTTAGTTGCTTGTAGAAACTATGGCCACAAATTACACATTGGTCGTCACCACATTCCTATCATGATGTTCATCAACCGCACATAGGTTAACAACATTTGACAATCCCTTTCACTCGCACTCGCTGTCTGTTAACCATTAACTCGTCTTTGTTTTATCTTTGAAAAAAAAACAAGATGATGGACATTCTAAAAGATTAGTCAGTCAAAAATCATTTTTTAAAGTTTTATTTTATTTTATCAGCTGCTTGTCTGCATAGTGGTTCGCGTACTTCGTAGGCTCAGTGACCGACTGTCGCCCACAATAACCCGAGAGATATTTCGGTTTGGTTGTTCCCCCCAAAGAATCAGTGTACTGAAGACACTTCCAGTAGTCGGGATAAGAGTTAGGGATTGAAACCGTGGGGAAGTGAGTGAAACATTGAATATTAAGCCAAATTCAGTTGGCATAAATAAACACCCGAACAGAAAGTGAATCTATCTTTTACTTACATTTTTTAAAAATTTGGTCAGTCTAATGCTTCCAAATCACACTGATTATACCAATCATCATCACATTGCAAGGGGATGTGCACTGCCAGAACTGGCTGACGCTTGATCATAGGGATGATGGAGCATGTTTGCAAACGGTTCGACAAGCACATCTCACAACCCGACATCATAGTTACATAAAGTTTAGGATCAAGCTTCTGGTCAGCATGGCACATCGAGTTAACTTCACGACTCTGTGTTGTAAATTCGACGGTACATCGTACTGCCGAAGTACGTTGTCAGCGGTGTCCCCACGATAATCTCACCCACCTAGTCATAGAAGTAAAATGTGTTTCGACTAACAGTCTGTTCGTACATATTCATCGTGGGGCCAATTACACATTTTATATCATCATGGTTTGAAACAATTCGTTCCTTTGAATAAAATAATGAGAAGACGCAATTCACGTGCTGTTCTCCGGAGTAAAAATCTGTACATTCTGATCTCACATGGACACGTAACAAATTTTAAACGATTCAAAAGTCCCCAGCACGGAAGTCATGGCTTACGGGACCAAGTAGACGGACACAAAGGCTGAAAGTCAAAATTGTAGGAATGTCGACCACCAGGCTGGCCGCAGCTTTAACACAAATTGTTTTTACCTTCATATACACATAATGTTGGGTTCAACTTCCGGACGCACAGTTCTCAACAAGTAGACGCGGTTGTAACGGGCAGTCCGGTTAATCTAATTCTAGCGAATTTCTTCATGTCCAAAAAAGACGTTATGCGGATGATATTCTAGCCATTTTTAAGAGCTCAAATGACCCAAATACGTTATTTTTGAAGTTGAACCAGGCTTACCAGAACTTAAAACTGACGAGAAAGAACGAATCGAATAACTGTCTTCCGTACGTGGACACTCTAGTCCCTCAAAGGTCAGATGGCACGGTAGGAAGATCCGTCTACAGGAAGCCTACCTGGATAGGAAAGTATAGAAAATTAGAAAGCTTTTATTCGGTGCAGCATAAGAGAGGTCTGGTCTGGATGGTTATCCACAGAACACGGAGGATTTGCACAGAAAACAACGTACAGCCAGAGTTTGGCTTATTGACAGACACTGTGCAGGTCAACGGGTACCCTCTCTGATTTATTGAAAAGTGCAATAGAACCATCAGCTCAACAGTAGAAGTGACGACGGTTCCGAAGAGTAAGGTGTATTTAGAACTCCCTTTTCTAAGTGACAGCTGGTCAACAATGACGATGAAGCGTCTAAAAGCCAATGTATTCAAGACCTATAACGCTGCACATCTTTGTATAGTACAGCGAACGAGAACTCTACTAGTCGCCCCAGTTGCGAACAGACAGTGTACGTCTGTCACATCTCACGGTTGACAGAAATATTCCTGTAGCTGCAGTATAAGCTACATAAAAAGGACAAACCGAAAACTAGCTGTTCGTATTATGGAAAAGGTTCCCAAATGGTTGGAAACTTAAAAACGCCAGGCACCAGCATAGATGACGACGGACCGCACCCACCATCATCCGTTGCAAGGCACATAATACAAACAGAACACAGAGTCAATGATTCTGACGTGTTCATGTTGACTTTTCGGGCATCCGGAAAGCATACTCCAATTTGCTGAGGTTTTTGCTATCAAACGTCAAAGTCCGCCCTTTTGTGTTCAAACGTAATTTGTGCTGAAGCTGCGGCTAACCCGATAGTAGACATTCCCACAATTTTGATTTCCAATTTGTGTACGTCTATTTAATTCCTTAAGCCATGACTTCCGCTGTGTAGAATTTGGACTCGTTTAAAATGAGTTACATGTCCATGTGTGATCAGCGTGTACAGAATTTTACTCCGGAGAACAACACATGAATTGCGTCTTCTCAATATTTTATTCAAGATTATCATGGTTATCAGGCCAGCAAAATCAGAAGCAATTGCTCACGTAAGTACGTCACGCGGGTAGGAGATGGAAGAAAATTAGGTGAAAAATTGACCTTCGGATGTGGCAAATCGGTTACGGTGAGGCGAGGCGTAGGATGAACTGGTGAAACGACCTACGCTGCGAACCTCATTCAGATTCAACCCGGTAGTCGAAGTACAACTTAATGATATGTTGCCTAAAGTTGTGACCTCATTTTGTGTTTACTGTTTTACATGCTCCTGTGCAGCAGGTTCCGTCGATCACACAACCAGGCAACTTTCCTGGATGATGCGTGAACACCATGTGAGTCCACTTCGAGCGGAATTCTGCCTCATCCTGTTGACTCAGGGCACAAAGTTTCACCAGAAGTACCTGTCCAGCCCATTTACCGCTTCTCCAGTCGTAACTCCAGATAAGTCACATTTCATACTCTGGTCATCGCGGAAGCGATCGAAATTCGGTTCCGCAATCCACATTTGTACGGTCAGCAGACATTTGTTTTGGCCCTACGGTTACCTTGGTCTCTCTTTACTGACTTGCCACATCCGGAGGGCAATTTTGTCGACTAATCACTCTCCACCTCACAGCCGCATGACGTAACCATGTGACTAATTGCCTTTAATTTTGTTCGCTTGACAACCATGATTGTATAAAATGCTGTGTAATAGCCTCGGTGATGAATAACCGATAACAGACTGTTTGGCAAGACACCTCTTACTTCTAACGAACTCTTGGGGCTATTCGAGTCGGTAACTAGTGTTACGTACATAAATAAAGCGTGGTCGAAATTCTAGTCCCGGCCACGGCTATGAAATGCACTACTGAGGAGTCTTAACAACAGCGAAACTCAAGTCTAGTGATTCTTCTCAAATAGACCCACTGGAAAGTCTATGGGAATGTGACAGCTGCGAGCAGTCATGGTTGAGGTTCAGTGTGTGTGAAAAGCAAAAATCCCCTAATAATAATCTGCACACAGATAAGTAAAAAGATTAAAAGCTAACCTTCATGTTGTCGGCAATTGATGGACGCTTGTGGAAAACACGAATGCACCGGAAATGAAAGCAGTTTTCCAGACGACCTCCCAAATTTGGTTAGACATTTGGGAAGCAGAAAGTTCTCATTTGCTACACTGCTGTCCCACACTAGTCGTCATTGGGTCTACATGATGACCGTATGTATAATCACAATATTTAGTTACTAAAGTTAACTGTTGCAACAAGCTTAGTTAGCTAGCTTGCGCATTCATGATCTGCACGTGGTTAACCGATTGATAGCAAGTACAGAAACCTAAACTGTAAGTAGTGGAACTGTTCAGGCAATAAGTTATCTGAAGCAATTGGTTACCTTGAACCGTTTTAACAAATCAATTAGAACGCGAACACTGGTAGATACAAGCATTTCGTGTTGACTCGTCAGCACCAAATTTAGAATAACACGGGCACTTTTTTATAGCAAACAACTAGAGGGATGGATAATAAATAAGCGATTCAGGATAGATCATTAAGTCCAAATAAGGGTCAAGTTCACGAACAATTTTTTTCTGAACACAGAGAGGTGGCTTGAGTCTGCTGATTGCGATTATTTTGGCAAACCGTAAGAATCTTGGGTTAGAATGATGTAACAGGACTACGAATGCATAAGATGGATCGATAACGTAATCAGTGGTCAGGACGTGTCTAGCGACTGAGGAAGCTGGCTGTTTACGCGTTTCAACATCATTGCCGTTCTCCGGTAACACGGACTTTTGCACTCATTTAGGTGAATTTTCCTTAATTCTAGAGCTCAGGTCTCTCTCGATTCTGCCTATGTAACTTTCTCTGCAGTTACCCACAAATTGGTAAATACAGTGTGAATTGGCACCCACAGAGTGATCTTCTTTGAGTGAGGGCGCCAGTAATTTCAGAGTCCGACCTATTATACGGAGTTCAGGTGCATTGAAAGTTTGCTTAATCAAACTTATCAATCGTGGTGTGACTCGAAGGAATTTGCTGCAAGAATATTTGTGTGGAATATTGTAATGTACGATAGAAACCAGCGAGCGTGCACGGGTTGAATTTGAACTGTGTAACAGGGCGTGCTTTTGTGTTATCTATGGCGTTTTAGTTTCTGTTTGTGTAAGTCATGTGCATGACTTACTGGACCTTCGGATCATGCTGGTTCTTGTTGTTTCCTTTTACAGGACAGTTGCTGGAACCCTTTCCTCGGAAGAACACTGTCCCCCAGTGTCTTCACGTTGTTTCAAACTTGGTCCGCAAGTATAACCGACAATCAGAGTAAAGATGGCCAGCTTGTATGCTACTATACTACTCTTGTCGATTGACAAGGTGTGCCATAATGATAATATTGTTACCGACAGAAAAGACCATGCATTCGAACTGACGTGGTCTTACAAAAAATAGCACCATTTTGAAGAAGCCACTTAGTTTAGTTTAAACATACACGGTAACCGGTACGTGATGTCTGGTCAGGTGGAGTTGCGACAGAGAAGGTGATTTCGTGTGGAGCACACTGTTAGAAATCGAAAGTCGTCCAGTAAATCTGAGCTGAGAGACCGTCAGCGAGAAGCAATTACAAGTGAGTAAAAGCCCAAAAGGTCAAATGTACAAATACTGGTTCTAACCAAAGCAGTTTCATTTCGATTGGTCGATGCTTTGTCCATGAGTGTGCCTGTGACCGCGTGAGCTAAACGTTGGAAACTAACTTGTTCGTTTATTTAGTCTAGCATTGTCTGGTCGGTGGCAAAATATTAGAGCATTGATAGTTTCTACTAAATTGGCAATGCCAAAATAGTTGGGTCGAAATAACTTCGGAGAAAATTTTGAGGCCATCCTAATACTGATTCACAGTTATATTTACACGAAATGGACCTGCATAAATACTGGAAAGAAAACGGCAGCATTACTCCTGGTGGTCCGCAAACCTTTGTAGTAAGGTCGGTTTTTGATACTGCGCCCTGGTAGATGATGAAATGCATTCTTTCACCTATTACAGGTGAATACCATTTAAAATCTTTGGGGCTATCCATTAACTCGATCCAATGCTCAACTCACTGTTAAGACGTCACGAACTATTCCGATTACCCAGATAGTATAAGGTCTTTCGTCCCAGGGCATTACTTAGTCGGAACTAGGGTTTGTTTGCCACTTACCTGTATGGTCAGTAACAAATAATTATTATATGTACATCCTTAAGAATAGCAGCTTATTAAACTTATAAATAAATCCACAAGTTTTCAGTGAAGTTTCTTTGTAAGCTGGCGAGATTCAGTTGTATTTCATTAACGTTTAAGGACACATCTTTGAATCGTTTCAAACATGTGCGAAGGACGACTGCCATGCTTGACACGGTCATCAGAGTTGACCAGCCGTACGTGTCGTTAACAGCAGATTTTGCTTTAGATAATTATTCGCAGCCTCTTTTTCGACATTGTCTGTTGGTCTATAATCATTCAGCGAATCTTCTGAATAATAGGGGCGTTTGAGTTTATCGTATTTTGGTTCGGCTCGGCTATCTTTATCAGGTTGCACAGACTATCAATTGTCATTCGGTCAACACACCGAATAAAGCAGACTAGACGGCAGAAAATGTCACACCGAACACTAGTGTGCAGAGACAGGTGATTTGTTCTGTAGTCAAGCGTTCGACATGATAACGTTTCTTTTAAATAACAAAGAATCCAATAGTATATTATTGTATTATTTCATGGGTATTTAATTTCTGCGTTATAATAAACTTTTGGTTATAGTAAAACTCTGTTACATTCGTTTTCACGGTCCGGCATGTTCTGAAATGAAGCCTTGAAGTACATTGTTCTATTGTGCACAAAAGACGCTTTACCGTAAAACAAGGTGCTGCAATGCTTCGTAAAGATGAGTGGTATTACTGATGAGTGGTACTGGGTTTCCGGTTGACAGCATGAGGCGAACATCTCTGGCATTCGATTGCCAACTGAAAAATCTGTGAGGGTGCTAAAGGCTGTCATCAATCGTTCTGCGTAATTCTTATCCAGACTAAAGAATGTTAACTGAGTAGGACGTTGAAACTGAATACATAAGAGCGACAAAGTGGACACCATGCATCTAAGAATTTGTGGTTGCATGTTTTGTTAGTTATATTATTGACGGGCAATGAACAGTAAATGTGCCAAGGGACAACTTTCTAATAGCGTAAGCCATGTGAACTGTAACGAAATAACACATTTCAAACAGCAATAACCAGAAACACGCACCAGTGTAGGCATTTGCCCAGCAGTTTACAGCCGACAGTCCTGATGTCTTTTTCGGTTTTGCACTACTCGGGTCCTCATGAAAAAAAAGGTATTTGTCGAATGTTGTTTTCCCCTTTAAAACCACAATTTCACACTCACCGTGAATCGAATACTGCAACTATTGTCAAAATTCGACCTCAATGGTTAATCACTAACAGATATTCTTGAAATTTACCGAGACCAACGTAATTAACCAATCTTAATCTGTTTTGTAGATATACAAAGCCTACTTGTGAATTGTAGGTCATTGTGCACCTGAGCTATAGTGAGTGCTTTTCTTGACATATTGTCTAGTGTTTAGTTAATGCCTTCCCTTGTATTGTTGACATAAATTTGAAAAGCTTATCGCTGGCGTTCATTTGGATCCACAAGCCAATAGCTTATACCGATTTTCACATTTTGCCTATTTCATTGAGCTTTGCGATTCGTAATACACACGTTAATTCACCCTCGGCCCCTGATGACTCATTTAATGTAATTTTCCGAAGTACCTACTTCGGTGTTTAAGATAAGGTATTGATGATCACGCTCCGTATTTCTGTCTACTATTCGAATGGTGTTTTTTCCGTTGTTTTTAGAAACCCTCATTGCAATATTGGCAAATGTCCCCTGTAACGAGTGGTTCAGTCGCCACAATTTCTCTCCATGCATTGCCCTTCTTACTGGCGAAGCACTCGATCGTTTTCCAAAGTTTGGTGTAGCCTAGTTGTCAAATCGCTGATTCCGTGTAGAAAATGAGTCGTTAATTTTCACTGACGAACTTGTTTATCTGAAAACCTTGCTCTACTTTCGCCAGTCGTCATGCTGACTGATAGAATTGATCCTGGTTATCCAATATATTCGTTCCGCTTAGTGTGAATTTGTTGGATTCCATGTCTTTTACTTAAATGATACTTTAAATTTAACAAAAACCTAGCCTACGGCTGCCATGTGGCGAGTGATATCTACTATCCAAGAGAAACTGGGACGATCGTTAAACTACGGTAACAAACCATTCACAGTCCACTACTAATCGTTTGTCGAAATATCCGTTCACTTCCCGAACAAAGGAAAAATGTCCAGAATATTCAAGTTGTCAAGTGTGCACGGCTATGATCGATAATATACCTTGGTGAATGAGCCGGTTTTTGTTTGACTGGGATATTTCGCTTTCATCAGAAGTCAAAACGTGGCGAACAAACTCGTTTTCGGTGTATCATCTTCAGGCCAAATACAACACAATAAATATGAAATTAGTTGTCAAGTCAGGATTTTGTGAAATTTAATACAGTGTGAATCTAACGTCATTTTGGGATTACAGACATGGTTACTGTGGTGCCGTG
>LUCH01001004.1:139886-162324 GCA_013368495.1 Paragonimus heterotremus
CACGGCACCACAGTAACCATGTCTGTAATCCCAAAATGACGTTAGATTCACACTGTATTAAATTTCACAAAATCCTGACTTGACAACTAATTTCATATTTATTGTGTTGTATTTGGCCTGAAGATGATACACCGAAAACGAGGTTGTTCGCCACGTTTTGACTTCTGGTGAAATCTCTGGGTATATTTCGCTTTGCTAACCTAAATTAACTAGCAATAAGACAGCTGGTAACCACTGAAAGGTTTTAACTTCGTGTTTCATACGTGGCTCACTTTGAAAAAAATCACATATCTATTTTATCGTAGCTTCTCGAAAAAAATCAATTGGCGATGACATTCCCTTTCCTAATTTCATACATTTTTGGCCGGATTAACAGTTTACCATTGCTGATATGTTGAAAATTGCTAGGTATTGAAAAGTGTTGATAATTCTAACCAGCTTCATTAAATTTTTTATAGAATACACCGAAGTTTTGCGCTTTGGTTTCTTTTCATAGTTTGGTTATCCTTTGTTCAGTTTTGGTGGAAAAAAGCAAACAGGTCCTAATTTACAATGCGTAGTTGAAAGCAGCTGCAAGTAATGTGCAACAAGCATCCATCCTAATGATTTTTGACTTCTAAAACTGTGCAGAAATCAGGAGCCTTCTTTTGTCGCGTCTATCCTTAAGAAATAAGAACAGATGGTTGTGCTGTAATGTACATAAAGATTATTCGTAGTGTGAGACAAAATGTATTTTTAAATGATTGAAAAAAAGAATTTCAGCGCAAAAGTTTCCTCATGAGTACACCAAAACGCAGATTCAAAATAAATTGTGTTGTTCAAAAGGAGTGTACAACCATCAGTCTCTGCTAACGTTTTTACCTCAGACAGCAATAGTACTAAACGGATGTATGCTGAATCTCGGATGAGTATACTTCACGTGTTGACGTGCAGTTAGCTCATTTTATATTTCCAGGCATGTTCAGTGTTAACAAGTTTGGAACGGCAGGAGTTTGGCGGTCAGTGGTTACAACTGAGTTTTCCAAATTTTAAAAATAGAATGGTGTAATGAAATCTGACACTATCGTTAATATGTACCATACGAAGAATCGTTGCCCACTGCAAAGTTGGTATATAATAATGAAGTCAGTTTCAAATGACTTCTTCAGCAAAACTATTCTCAGAAAATATCTGGACTTCACTTGTTTACGAAATACGGTATAAATAATCCTGAAGAACACTTCACTTTTTTCAAGCCACTAACACAGTGAACAATTTTTTGACTGACTGCTCCCCGAAAAACCGAGCAATCATCAAAACTACTCAGTAATACCGTTGCTATGCATAACAGTGGTTTTGGTGGGGTATGGTATGAACTGTTTGGGAAATCTTGTCAGGGCAGTTGATTTCCTGGATTATTTGGTGGATTCCATATGGGACAGTGGAACGGTTGGGTAATCGAGTTCAAATTGAAATTTCCGAACCCTTGCTATGTACTAGTAGTTCTTCTGGTGGAAAGCTTGCCGTGTTCGTGCATACTGTTTCTGTCGCTAGTCAAAATCCAGTCTAATCCCCGACTTCCCAGCAGTGGGTCTTATCTAAAGACAGATAGTGTTTCCAACAAAGAACGATAAAGGCTATGACCATCAAAGTTACGTGTACCTGGAGGTTAGATGTGCTACTAGCACCCCACGACAAACTATATAACCCTGCAAAATCGGCAGCAGTTTTGGCGAGGTTCACTGATGTTATAGTGCTTTCCGTTTTCATAATAAATGTGAGACAGAGGTTCGAAAATGCTAAAGTATGCCCGAGGTTATGTTATCCAACATTCACCTGAGCTTATTCCGTTTCTAGGCCCGATGTTTATTGAAAGCTGAAGATTTAGTTCAGACACCCGTCAAGCACACATCGGTAAATGATCACGGTGTTTGTGTTTTAACCTGCACACAGCACTTATCAGAACCCAGTCAAGATTATCTATGATTTACTGCCTGAATGAGTACAAAGAGGTCGATCTAATTATGAACATCGGTTGCAATCGACGAATGCTATATAGGTTTTTGATAGAAATTCCAACTCAGGACTGGATTTTTTACGCACAACACGCACAACTTTTGCGCAGTCCACTCCGAATCAGTGTCCTTGTAGCTAGGGCTCGATAAGTTGGACTTATCATACTGATTTTCTTTTACTCAAATGTTATGAAACTATTTCTGGTTTGAACTGTGCACACTTCAATTACATATGACTACAATAGAAGTAAGCTTCCAAATGGGAAATTGGAACTTAAAAATATTGCAACGCTAGTTTACTTAAGGGTTACAATGTAGTTGCGTTCCTCTAAAGTAATTTGACACGATCCGTGAACAAAACGATCAGAACTGATCCGGGTGATAATTCTTCTGTATTTTTGAAGGGGAAACTGTCTGAGACCCGTGACTTAATTATGTAGAGTTGGTCTAATACTGTCTAGTGGTGAATTATTTTTACTGCTCATAGGATTGGAGCACGCTCCTTCAATGGCTGTAGAAAGCAATTGGATTCATTCTTTTCCCCAACAGTAAGTCATTTATAGGGCTACGCGAGAAGTGTATGCAGCGCAATCGTTATGCTCAATTTCCCTTACTCTTCACCAGTTTCAGTTCATATTAACGGAAAAATGAACATAACTATAGGTTCATTGTGCTGGATTGTTTATCTTTTACTTGACCAAAATTGTTGTTTGGTTGATGCAACTCCGAGCTAATGAGTGGCTTTTGGTATGCTTACTTTCTCACCAACTTTGATAATCATATGTCATGAGAAATCAGTATCGACTCCAATATTCAGTGAGTACTGAAGTTACCACGGTCGTAAGAATGCGCCATAGGCCTGTCAAGCGCAGCTGTCTCATAACTGTCAAATACTTACAAGTGTGTGCGATATATCCCACTTGTGCAACACACATTTATATCTGAAGAAGCCTGTCGCCTCTAAATGCCGAAGAATATACCACTGGAATATGAAATTCAACTGGGTTATCAGATGAGTGCTGTAGGCAAAGTCACGCTAGAACACCAATCTCCACGGGATCAACATCATTTTCGCAACAGACCAAATCATATTCACCAGTTACTAGTGAATATTCCGCAGTCTGACTTTACTCTGAAGCTTACCCAGAAACTGCTGCTCAAAATATCCGTTAATGTAAACTACTCTGCCATAATAAGTGCAACAATGAAACATTTTCGTTTACCACAACAGCACCAGATGAAAGTTCCAATTCATTTTCCTGCATGGCATCACTTGAATTTTGGTCAGTCTTATGTAAAACCGTAGTGTTTCATACATTGTATACTGTGCGTTTATGTCTCGTTCGACGTTTCGAATTACTCGTTAAAATGTTATTGCACAATCAGTTTGTTTTCTACACTCCGGCGTTGAAGACTTCGTTTGTGTTCCAACCACATCGAAGTAGTGGAAATCACGTATCTAATCACATTATCCGTTCACTATTTTCCTGATCAACAACGTTTTAACTCGTCACTTAATTTTACACAATTGGACCTGCTGAAGAGGAGAATTTATCGAAAACGATCCGTTTGCTGAAATTTTGTTTTACTTGGCTGTTGTAGGAAGTTCCGTTTGTGTGAGAATTCAAACCAACCACTAGTTTCATTTAAATGCATGTCTTATGGTCACATGGGTGTTGTCTGCAGAAGAAGTTTACGCGGGTCGTGCTTTTGCTTTAAGATTTACTAACTGATTCTAACAGATTGACTAAATTTCTTGTTGTTCATTCACCCACTGCAGTTAAACACGCAAAATGTGTAAAAGTTTTACACAGTATATGTTATTGCTGTGTTACCAAGTCAACTAGCTGATTTCGCGACAAAACCTGCCACTGGAATGAGGAACACATTGCTCAACGAAAAATGAGGGGACGAAAAAGGAAATAAGGAAAAAACACGGCACTTCTTTTAAAGTGTTGAAGGGTTACAATCATATTACGGCAACTAGGCAGGCGATATAAGTTTTGGTGGATTGCCTATGAAATGCACTGATCACTTAAATAGTCACCAAAATAAATAACACCATTGCCTCTCCAAACCTTTCACTCTTCATCAGACACACTACCTCAGTTTGTGTAAAACAGTAGACAAAAGTAAACGAAGCTCCAGCTTTTCTCTCACAAACGACTCATTATTAAGAATCGACTATTCAGTAATATTATAACATTATGCAATGGCGGTGGTAAGCATTTCACACACTACAGCGTCTTAGGTTATTATTATCAATCCAAATGGATATGAGACCATAGATGGATTGATTAAACTACGGTTGGAACAACTGGATGACAAATAAAATAATAATGCATTAAAAATTTACGAAATCAAACATGCAACGAAATCTGCAGCCTCAACGTTACGCGCCTCTACTGTTTTGTTCTGCACTAGTTTATTTTTGTAAATATCCACAAGTTTCGTCGAAGTGAGAGCTCGTATGTAGCACTGATTCACGGAATTAACCACCGACCTGTATAGTGTGATTTTGGGTGTTTTGATAGAAATAGAACTTAAGTTACTCAATTTTGCTTATGTCGGCAAGTTTAAAGTATTCTAGCTTCACTTGCATTCAGTTGCGGAAAATTATGCACACTTCCAATGCTAGAATGGTTTTTTTTGACAGACGGAAGCGGGTCAATTGTTATTACCTCTGTGATAATTATATAATATTATTCACCGATTTACTGCAGCTCGTTAATTCCACATATAAATATTCCGATCATGGTGGGATTCGCTAAATTTTGTTTTAGTTCCAGTGTAGGCTCTGCTCGCATTTCAAAGTAGCTCGATTAGTCCACGAAGTACATCCCGGGAATCTACTTTGACAGGGAGGTTTGATTTTGGACAATAAATAGATCAGACTTTGGAAAACAGCGTTTCAAAGTGGTCAATAACGGCAACTGAAATAGACAGCAAATGTGTTAGTGTTGTACGAAAGTTAAACACTTCTTCATCCTAAATTTTTAGAAACTGTTCCCTCAAGAATGGAACAGAAACTGCAGGAAATTGTTCAGCTTAGTGTCAGAAACACATCCTACCAACAGAAGATCACTGTTTTAAGTACCGGACCTTAAATCTTTAAGAAGTTTTATTGGCATGTTCACCTAGTAAATCTCACTAGTCAAGTGCTGCAACAAGACTTGTTTATTTCCTTGTGGCTCTACATACAGCACATGATACTCTACAAAATTTAGATGAAAGTACTCTTACGAGTTTTTTAAGTTGGTAGCGTAGAACTAAGTTCATGTTGCGTTTTGGCTAAACTAACCAATGGTCATACACATCCGTTTGCTTAATTTGCGCAGCCCAAGCTCAGAGGTGAACGGTTGACACTAACGTCTTGTCCAGTCTGTAGTGTATCAAAATTTGACGGTTTGTGTGATGGGTAAACAACCATAAAGCAGCACATATACAGTCGGTTCTGAACAAGTTATGCATTATTAGTCTGACTGCACCATAACGGTCAACTGAAGTCTGTAGTGCATGAAAAAGGTGAGAATAATTTGTTTGCAAATAGCGCATGGCAAGATAATTTACTGACCGACGAGCTTGCAGCTGGGAAACTATGAAAACTTTCGGGTTGACCTTCGGGTTTCGAGATATAGTTGAAGTTGTACTAACAAATGGGTGAGTTGGGCAATGAAAAATAATAATCTTGATTACATTATGCGTGAAAGTTAGAAGAACATAGCAAAATAGTCGGTTGAAAAATAGATCACACGAGACGCAAGTGATTTTGCACCTTGGAAACATCGAAACGCTTTGCAGACAGTCCGCAATAGTGTATTCCGCTTCAATCTTTTTTCTAATAGCAAACCAATGATAAACTCTTTACGCATCACCGGTTTAAAGTAGTGAGTAGTTTTGGAAAATCAAGCTTTTGGTCGGACCGACACTTTGGAGCTCGGGTAACTGCTTTGTTTTTTCATACCTGTCTGCAACTGTAAATCATAGTTTGCTGTTCATGAAGACTAGATGTAGCATATAGTATACCGGATCGAGCGAACGAGCAAGAAGCTAAAACCACAACAGACTTTAGAATGATGGAACTTGATGTTTGACACTACTAACGTTTAATTTCACCCATCGTATTTACATGAATTTTCCAGTCGGTTTCTTTCGGAAATAAGCATTAAACTTAAGTTTCGCTCTTACTAAAACACATCAGTAAGACTTGTCGTTGCTACGACCGGACATAGAACTCTGGTCGCACTTTCACCAGGCAACCTTGCTGACCGGTGTATAATCGACTTCACATTACGCGTTGCCAAACTATCATATTTGAACGCAAGACCACATTCACTTGCGTGTAGTGATCATGGTTGGTCGATTTGAGTTAACAGACAGCAGCTGCGTCTTCTGGCAAGACGAAAGGGAAGCCGAATCATTACACGATACTAACAAGCAAATATGTTTGAGCTTTCGGTTGTGCATACTATGAGGTCGTTAGGAAAGTGATCAACACGGTTGTCCCACGAAAATTTCGACTACGAAGAAATCTAACCAGAGCGAAGGAGGTCTGGCAGAAAAATCTTTCTGAATGCGAAGGCTGCGATGGGCTATGAGTGGCTTCCATCGTGAACTGAAACAACTCTCCGACTTAACACTTCCAATGTGCTTACCCAAACATTGTGGTATTTCCCCTAAGAGTGGGCTACTATATGGATACATTTAATTTGTCCCAATATGTGAGTAATAAACAATACTTCCCATTCATGAAAGTTCATCTCACGCTTCTTGTTATAATGTACGTATGGTCGAACAGACGATGTTGTGTCCTAAGCTATAGTTTGCTCAAAATTTCCGGCAAGCGATACAGTGAAAAAGTAAAATTAACTTGAGATGAGATAATATTGTTGTAGAAGCAAGTACGATTTCGAAATGGTATATGCTGACATATAAAGCAACATCTCCAACTAACGATTTGTATGATCACGAGGTTCATAATTTTACAGATGACATGTACTGACCTCGTCTAACGGAAGTATCAGGGCCTCCATTTTTACAGTCACCTGATGGCCTCACTTAACTGGTAATGGTCTCGTTAAATAATACCTACCAGACTAAAATCCGAGTGTGTACATGAAACACGTGACCCAACCATCACAGTCTACCCATATTTAATGTGGTCAGCCCTTTACATACCGGAAATCGTTCTTACTCCTCTCTGACGGACAGCTGCGTTGTTTGAAAGATCCGTCAGTCGCGGCGCTATATTTGACGGACACAACCATGGTCATACACAGCAATTTTGTGGATGTTTTCTTCCTAAACAGGCTTCGTTTCCTAATTGCAGAACAAATGGGTCGAGCACATCCACTGTCAAACCGCATTCACGGGGAACACTGGTGGCTTACTGCGAAATATGGGCAAAACAGATTTGAAGAGAGTACTTGCTTCCGTTGTTCCCAACGTAACTGAATCTACAGTATTTAAAGTCAAGTAGATGATGCCACTCAATAAAATTAAATGTTTCATTTGCTCTAAAGAACTATCTGGAACAAGTCGTATGAGAATAGAGTTGTACCAGTTTAAAATTTGTACCTCGTATTTTGAAAATGCACACCAAATTCAACGAAACATTCCGGTCCATCATCCTGTCCAATATGGTCTACACTTTAGCTAACGAATCTAAGCGGACTAACGCCATCTCATTGTTAGTCAACATGGTGTTTAAGAAAAACCTGAATGAAAAACAATTTTATCCTTCAAAAGCTTTCTACCAAATGTCGTCCGTGACAAACTGAACAGGATGGAAGAGATCAGAGTTTCTGACGAACCCCTCAAATACTGAACATCCGAAACGACTTTCCATTAAACCTCATTTTGAGCAAACTTTCACGTTAACAGATTTCGAGTTCATACTCAGAAATTTTTTGTATGAGGCAGTTTGAGAGTTCTACATAAACAAATCACCCATTTGACATATTGGAAAATGAAAAGATGTTTAGATGTACCCATTGTTGTGGTGGGGTGAAACGTGCTTAGTAAAATCCTGGGAGAGTCGAAATCTTGTTAGACCTTTGTTGGTTCGACATTTATTTGACACTGTCTAAATGTTATGAACAGACATACTTCTCAGTTACGATTGGGGTTGTCAGATGGGCATCGATTCGCGCTTTAAAAACTCGATAACCCTTAATATTGTGCCAGCATCTAGAAGCAGTTTGGATTCGTATACTATTTGAAACTGTCATTGGTTCTTGACAGCTCTTGTAATCATGCTTTTGAAATTGTGGGAGGCAAACGCTTGGAGCTGATACCTTAGTGTGCTACTTTACCTCAAGCTCGTTTGCCATTTATTTTTTTTATTCAGACCTGTGAAACAAAGATGTGTTGTATGAGACCCTTTGTCTACATGCATCGATTGCGGTCAGCTGAAGGGTTAATCAGTGTAGATTTAACATCACCCTGACTGACTGGTAAAAAGTAAGCCGTTATCTTTGAATAGGATATTAGTGACAATCGGTGGACAGCCAACATAACCACATATCAAGGGGCATAACAGTGCTTTTCTCAGTCAAATTAACTCCTCAGTTATACTGACCGTTCGACCAAATGATGCCCAAATTCTTTTGGGCACACCTGTAGTCAGCCAGCCTTCACATTTTTAATAATCATTTTCATGTTTTCAGCCCGGGAAAATCGAAAGATATCAGTTTACAAGCTTGAGTGATGAGACAGCAATTCAGCCCCATCGTAACAGTGCATAACGCCTTCACGACAAGCTTTTCTGGCGATATGGGTTGGTTCCAGCGCTCGTTCAGCCTTCTCACATGAATCGGTCTAAGTTAATCCTAGTCAGCACCATTTGATGAAGGTTTACTACGATACTACTCAGAGGCTGTCGCGCATTTACAGATATTCACTGTAATAAGAAATGACAGAACTAAACGTGCACCATTAGTCGTATGATACCGGTTCTTCTGACTACCCCAATATGTGCGGCCGTATTAAAAATAACGGCACTAGATGCAAACGACTGATCCTGAGTTAGATGTGCAGGGCCACCTCCATGTGATCCAGTGCATCTGTGCGGAAATGAGATACTTTGCAATGGAGGCCACAGAATTCACAGATTTCCAGCAGTCTCTCACTAGTGTTATTTATGACAATAAGAGTGTCAAACAGACTTGTTTCTTTAGATTAAGACAACCATTTTTAACATTCGTGTAAGCAGTAAAGATCACCGTGTCTGTATTTGGTTTCCCCTTACGGTTAGCGAGGATACCATCGGATTTATTCACGGTAGAATCCACAACACTGTTCGCTAGAGAGTATGTCGATGAGACGAATGGGCTACAAGTGTTTTACTTTTGCCGGCAGGTTTTAACCGATGTGCCAAGTCTAACAAGTTACGGGTGATTGTGCAATGGGTTCAGAAAAAGCATTGTTCTGATTTGAAGTTCAGCGCAATCAGCAGCTCGACCGCAAGATACGGTGTTGGGGGGTACAGTTCAAGGTTTTTCAACTATCACCTAAAGGGTGAACTTATGTAAATGTGCAACTGATATGAAAAACAAGAAGCGATTTATTGAGTAATGTGATTTTGGCTATCCATTTTGGGACTATTTTGCATCTTGTGAGCACATGCCACATCAATCTACTGACTGATGACGACGCATTTCAGAGCGACCTACTGAATTAGTTATTGAAGAGCATGAACAGTAAATACACCAAATCTGTTAAATTATATATTTTTTGGAAAGTAACAACGCGTAAATGTTGTGTTACGTTTGTCCCATTGAAGGGCAAACTTAGACAGAAAGTTTGTGACAGTCGAATATTCTCACTGTTGAGATGTTTGTTTTGAAACAGGATTTGTCTGTACGGACTCAGCGGCAAAGCCTTCTCTGACTAGACGATGCAATAACTAAGGGAACGACATTCGACTTAGTTTATTGCTGTAAACAGCATGTGTTATCAAGGATGCACCAGACCTATTTAAAACACCGATGGTTTTTCAATGTACAAGAAAGGCTTTAATGGTCAATCGTAAGATTACCTGGAGTCCCTTTACTTAAGTAAGTCCATCTTCTCCCGCCTCCTGATTAGTCCGTAGACAGCAGTACAACTAACAAACTATGGATTACACATTCTCATAGACTGTTGTTGCACAAACTGAGCAAACTTTATAGAATGCACAAACAGGATGAGTTATGAACCGCGGGTCATGTA
The DNA here is from genome assembly GCA_013368495.1 of Paragonimus heterotremus. NCBI lineage: Eukaryota > Metazoa > Platyhelminthes > Trematoda > Plagiorchiida > Troglotrematidae > Paragonimus > Paragonimus heterotremus. The sequence goes on from LUCH01001004.1 coordinate 150,092, forward strand.
CTCAGAAAGCAAACTAACCAACATACTTATTTGGACTTTGAACAGGAAGGTGTACTCAACTGTTGGTATAGTTTGGATTAACACCAAATTGTTCGGGCCAAAACTCATGTTCCTCGCTGAGGCTACCAGGTGTCATTACTTTGACCTACGGTTGTGATGTTGATCAAGCCGTTCTTTAAAGTTGCTATGTTTCAATGTTGCTTATTGAGGAATTCCATGAAAAATGACAAATGTTTGATGTTTCACTATGCATTTGAAATAATAGTGTGTTGTAAAGAAATAAATTCGTACTACTTCGTTTTTCACGAGTTGTCCTTTTCAGTTTTACTGCTGTCAGGGTGCACAATAGTGCTCGATTCTGCAGTTGTACCAATACTGCAATACAATAGTGTTGACGACAGAACAGTTTTTCCCAACTGCACTTGTTGCAGTTGTATGTTTAAATCACAAACAAAATTTCCAGCTGCTGTTCAGAGAATTACCTGTCACTGCCACGCAGTTGAATCCAATGAAAAAATGAATTAAAATAATAACGCCAAAGTATAGCGTAATTATGAATGCCGTCGAGATAGCAGTGTTACCGTGTGTCCCTTGGCTCGTAATATGGGACCCGTCTGTCATCTGGTATTCACAATGCGTGACTTTTATACACTGAGAAATAAGAGATGCGGACCGCTTTTTAAGTCCGAGGAAGTCAACCCAACAGATTCCTAAAAATATTTAAACACAACAAGCTACAACGGGTAACAAGAGGTTAAGTTATATATACCGCTTCCCATTTCATGTTTGTTTGCTTGTGCATTAATAAGATCACACCTGTAAGTGATCGGTATACAGGGGTTCAGCCATTCTGAAGTGGAAGAGTTTTGGAAATTTTCACAAAAAGTATGCCGTTCGTACAATTTACAGCGATGTTTTATTTTCACTAGACATTGTTAGCCCGTCAAACGCTTTTGCGTTTACAATCAGCCTGCTTGGCTTGAAGCATTTTTAATAGGAAGATTGTAGAGACAACACTGACCTTGTTCGAATTTGACCCAATGCCCTTTGGCCATTCAAAGTATAGCATTTATAACATCCTCACATATCCAATGTGTTCTACAGCATATAGTTGATGATGAACGCCTTGCCATTGTCATTTACGCATCCAAACCGTATACCCTTTCATGAGCTGACGTGAACTATTAAAGTGGCCGTTCGTTCGAACTGCATCGGACACAGCACCCGGCAGTCAACTCTCGTCGAGGTCGGCAACCTCACATTTGTCGGCAGGGTTATTGTTAGTTATATGCTATTTACCATAACCCTTGATCTGAATTGCCATCATAACAAACATGCAGTTCACCTCACACAGCTATATGCGACTCATCAGGCCGAAGGTCTGTTCTATGACATGTAACATGCTGGACGACAAAACAATACCATATACGCAGCAGCATATAACCTTGTCTGTGAAACGATCCCTGTTGTCTCTCCTCTCGTAATGTCTGGAATTGACATTAATTGCCTGAACGACTCAAAGCCGTACTTCATGATAACGGCTACTCAGAAAGACGTATCGCCAGAAGTATAATCAGAATATCACCTAAACCTGAAGTGCATGATATAAGAAAGAAGCCTATGTTTATCCGAGTACCGTTCAAAGGTGATAATGCCGCAGAATGGCTGACAAATATGCTCAACCAGACAATTAGCAGGACCTATGCTACAGCTAAGCTCCGTATTCGTTTTTCCACATCCCCAATTCTAAGATTTTATAACAAAGTTAGACTGACTGTTCAGACCTAATCTATGTGTTCCTGTGGAGCAGGTTATATTGGTTGAACGTTAAGACAACTTTCGAAACGAATCCGAGAACACCATCCACGGTGGCTGGAGTGCGGGGAATCACCATCAGTTAACAGTGCTATTCCCGCTGATCTGGTTGAAAGCATACACCAGGTGAACACTGATCAAGCCTTCACAGTGGTATATCGCGTGCCAGGCAACCCATCAACAGCGATCCGAAATAGAACACTTTATACTGCCGAGGCGATTGGAATCGGGCTGTTTGCCCCGGTATTATGTGATCAAAAACTATTTGTTCAGGCGTTGCACCTACCACAGCCACATATCCGCGGGATCGATGGCCAACCTGCACAGTCAAACCAATGGACAAGCGTGACGTAGCCGACTAATCAAGTCATCGCCAACTGACTGACCAGTAGCCTAATTTCTCCGTAATAAGTCTGTTCGATATCTCGATCTAACTCCATTAAATCCTTATATAATTGTACCGACATGAAGACGAATTGTCGAAAACATATGTTGACCTATATGTCTTTATTCTCATCATTTCATACACTCCATTTTCTATCTTGCGATGTGCATCAGTGAAATCACTGTGATTGCGTTTGTCTCACAAAAAATATCCCGAAATCATTGCGTATCTTATCGCAAATCGATTAGTAATTTGCATTAACTGTTGTCTAGCCCAAAAACACGATCGCTTTTGCCAAATGCTCAACAAAAAGAAGCTTTAGACGGAAAAGTAAGAGAAACAACGTTATCATACACCTTTTGTCCAGGTTAAATTTCTTTCAGGTAGACGATTAATCTGGGATTGTGAAAATAACAAAGATTCGTGTTATTCTCAACCATCGGTGATTTAATTCACTGAAGGTTTATAAAAGGGAACTTCAGAGAATACTGCAACGTTGTTGAAGTAAACATTTCAGTATATTCTAGGAACCAACCAAAATAATGTCTGTGATTGAACGGATCGGTACTCACATCTATCCCTCATCAGTACGACAAATGCAGTAACGATTTTGATTGAGCTTAGGCGCACAGTACAATGGTACATAACGTCGAAAAAAACCCGTTAAAATTGCAGTAACCACAGAACGTCACTATGAAACTGTGAGTTCAGATAAGTGACAAGATTAAAAGTGGTTACAGTGAAAATTCTGAACGGGATTGTTGAATGCGTAAACTGAGGCGTTGTTGGATTGTCCATCCGTTCACCTGCGCACTTCTGTAACGAGTTAAACTTTAATTGGGGAAAATCTTACTACTCTGTAATTTCGATGACCTGCTGAAAACAACTCAAATATGCAGAACGGAGTGAAATGACGATAGCCAGAAAAGTGGTATTATTTGTACTTGCGTTCAAGTGATTTCACGATATAGTATAAATTCAGCGGCTAGCTTTCAGTTAAGCTTTTTCCCGAACAAAAGCGAAGGGGAACGGAAAACCTCCCAGTACATCTTAAATGCGAAAGTTTTAGATGATTAAGTTTGTTAAAAATAGTCAGTTATGGTTGTCATATAATTATTTTCACTTGTGGGTTCCATGTGTATGTCCACTGGTAGTAATACTGAGTAAAGATTGTACTAATAACATAAGCGGCCAATGACAGTGGATATTCTTTCACAACTAAAACTCACTACTCTCAAGTCCGTTACATGTGCCATCCATCAGTCAACTACGACAGGCTTTACACAGGTACCTGTTACATTGGCGGGTGTAATATGATGTAAATCAGAAGCGCGCTTATGTTGTTTTGTTTTGAAAAAGTTATTTTGAGGATAACTAGGCAAAATTGTAACTTGTATCACCTAAACGGAGAAACGTTTCTTGGTATGCGTTATGGATGCCAGCCGTTTAACTGGCACACACGAACTATCGAAGGAAAAATTTTTCAATTTGAATTCAGGTCTTTGATGAAGACTTCATGATCAAACAACTTTTCCGCATTTATGTGAGAAACATCAACGTATTGTAAAGGCATGTCAATCATTTTGCAAACATTTAATCAATGCCCCAGCTGTGCAAATAATTGATCCCTCACCAGAGTGTATTCCAGAAGCAAACCAAAGCGGAATTTAATTTGTGGATGTTAAAAATCGTAAACCTAAATTTTCAGTCACACGGTGTTGAGGGTTGCATGAGATACTTCAAGAATCCTACGTGTACAGCGAAGGTGAATAGTTTTGAGAACACATACACTCATTCAGAACAAACCCAAGGGTCAAAGAAAGTGAAATATTCCGTCAATAAGCTCGACTTGGAACCATTAAGTCTGTACTTGGAACGGTGAACTGTTGACATCTAGAGAATCTGCTTGTCATTCTCCACGCAAAATTGTCCCCGTACATTTTGAAGGTGTAATTATGGCACTCAACACTTCGGACAATCCCCACGGTCATTACAATCGTACATTCGTCTCCTCAATAGCACACTCTGGTTCGGCTGAATATGATGGCTCAGCAATGATGAACGAAGTTAAGGTTTCTCAGTAATAATTTGCGTTAACGCAACATTGAAGCGAGGTTATTTCAACCACGGGTACTGTATACAACACGTATTTATGGTGTTTGTACATGTAGCCGGAGATGACTGTGTGATGGGAATTTTCCCGCATGATTCATTCAAAGCCTACATCTATCTAACAGTTTCTGTCGATGGGTTCCAACACTGGAATGTTCGTCGCTAAGTCGTGCGAAGTCTACAAGCCCAGCCACAACACAGTACGCCCGTTGGAAGTATGGAAACATTGAAAATTAACTTCCGAATGTTCTTCCTACAAACATTCATGGGTTCTATCTTGGGACTTTCTACCGTGAACACAAAGTTGGACCAACATTTGAATTTAATTCAACCAACGGTGAAATAAACCCGCCATTTGGGTTATTCTACACTGGCTCCTCAATCCTGATGAAATGAGCGATCAGGTGACTAGTCAGCAACCCGTTGTTCAGATATTCTTTTGCCTTCTAAGCAATGCCCTGGACAATTTTTCTATTAAACTCTCCTCAGCTCATGACTCAGCATTAGTATTCACCTAAGTGTTTTTTGTTCGCTTTTGTCGGCCGCTCTACCATATTTATGCATTCGATTCAACTATGTACACAGCGTGCTTTGCATTACTAATTGGAGGGTAAAATATTCCCACTTCACAAACATTTCCTTGCCTTCGTCCGCCTTTCCTCTTGATCGATGGTTGACAGGAAAACGGGTGGATAACCAGGTTTCCATTTACTTCTGAAGAGGTAGTGGATCTCCATGTGAAGAGTAGGAGGAACTTCCTTGAAAGATACCAGCCAAGCCTCTTTTTAAGGTCAACATATACGATCCGAGTTAGGAGATTATAACACATTGCATTTTGAGTACACGATATACTATAGTTCTTGAGCTGGCGAAATGAGCAGATCCAGTTGGACTTGATTAACATGCGGCCAAAAGTGGTGAGAGAAAATACTGTGTGAAAGCCCGCCGATTCAGCGAAATTACTCGGCCCTTCGACTGAGTAACCGGTGTTAGAATGCACATTTTCGCAGACCGCACAATATGATTACTATAGAAATTTGCGAAACAGTCAATTTTTCGTCGTCAACATGCAGATAGTTCACGGTTTCACTAAGTTTGAGCAACTCCTGATTATGGATTTAGTGAGACTGGTTCATTGTTATGAGAAATCCCTACTTAGCTAAGTATGACAATGTAAAATTGTTGCACATTCTTTTTGCCAGGATTTATGCATAAAAAGACAGGGACTGTGTCCAGAACCCAGATACTGAATTCAAGAAGTGTTAAGATCTTACAAGATTGAACTTGTAGGTTTCAACATGTAAGTCAGACCCCTATGGGACTCAAATCCCTGCATACTAATGATGTTACCTACTTAGGTGATGAAACGTTTGCAACCTAAATGAAAAGAACTGCCTGAACTCACTGTAGACAGTTGAGCTACATTACAAATCACAGCACCACCTGTACTTGAAAGGTTTGTAAACTGCATGTTCAGTTTTGGTTTTCATTCGCAAACGTATAATACGACGCTAATACACCGCAACTAAGAATTCTGCTTATTCTATGTAAGACGCGGTGATACGGCCAACAGAATAGGGATTACCCATTTAGTGAAAAAAAATGATAGACCCAGAATAATCCGTTGCGTGTACTTTATACGAGAACAGTAATTTGAAGGAAACGCTCGACGTTCGCTGTGCCAAATAGGCTCAGTCTTTGAAACCTGAAGCATTCTAGGTAGTGTGATCATTTGAGTATGGAAGAATACATAACCGGTGTGGAGCATGTAGTGTACGTGAACGTTACAGGAAAAGCAGAAAGTCGAGATTGCTACGTGTGAGGATTCCGAGTGTATTTCGGATTTTAGAATCCCAAAAAGTGTTAGACGACGAGCAGTTAACATGATGCACCACGGTAAGATAAACTCAAATACACGTAATCAAAGTTTCCAACAATGTAGAAAGCAGATGTTTCCATCTATCTTACTTGTTAACCGTCACTATCGTTTTATACACAGTCTATTTTTCAAATGTACTAAGTGAAAATTCTAGGTCACAAAAAGTTTTGCCTCAGAGCACCTCTTGAAGATTAATAGAAAACGTCTGAATTTCCCAGTCAAAAGGTCATAGGTAACGAAGCTGTCATTCGCAATGCTGTGCAGAAATGATTGTGTAGAAGCGTGCTACACTGCGTTCTATGAATGCGATAAGGAGGGTTGTTAGCTCATTAAAATGTCCAGGACCGGTTGCGAGAATGTTTTCATTTGTGTCTACTTCCATTATGGACAGGTTGTTCATACAATAGTTCTAGTGGACTTGTCTGTCGCCAGATAACGAAGTACAATTTCCAACGAAAGAAGAGGACGCGATTGAGGAATACAAATACATTTTATCTTGCCCACTCCAAAAATACCTTCAGATCACAAGCCAAATTCTTTAGACGGGGAGCTACTGAGTATTCTAACAAACATCATATAGAACCAAAAACCTGATGCAATGGTATTAGCAACTCTTACTTTTACAAGTATATAATCAGTCAGGTGGCCCTCTGGACCTTAATGCTAAGAATGAATTTAAAAAATTCAACATTTTGCTCACCTTTTATATCAAAAGTTACCAGCAAGGAATATACACGTGGTTCCAAATCTGAACAAAATTTAACATAACACACAAGAAGTTTGTGATCAACTCTCATCATTATCGTAACCACCAGATATAACAGTAGTTCAGTAGTATGTTCAAGGAAGGCAAGTTCAAACCTAAAATTATTTCGGTATCTTTTGCCAGTGGCATGAGTTAGCTTGTTGTAATCAATGGTAACTGTACATATCTGGTTAAAATATAGAGAACATACGAAAATTGATTTACATTTTTGAATGAGTCTGATATCGTTTTGTTCCGTGAACGCCGAAAATTCACTTCAACACTGATTATAGAAAAAGTAAGTTATGTGTAACAGAAGATAACTCTTAAGACTCTTTAGGAGAAAGGTTGAAAAAATCAGTTTGCTTGGATCGAGAAAGCATGCCACTAGAACGGAAATCACTTTATCGAATGCAGGGTTTTTTGAGAAGCAACAACCAAGTTCTCTGTTCTAGGCAAATTGAAGTCGTTAAACCTGCGAAAAAATTAAAGCGGCATAAACGAGTGAGACTCCATTTTGAAACGAATACAGTGATTAGATGTAAAACCTAAAAAAATAGGTTAGTCAAACTACAGTGTATATTTATGTGTATACAAAAACACAAAAATTAGTATAAGCAGAGGTTATTCGTAGGTGTTCGACCAAGAATCTACAGATTTATGGACACATATTTCGAAAACATTAAATATGTATAATGCATAATCAGAGCCATTGGCATACATTAATTATCGCCGTATCAGGAACAAAAGTAATATTCTTTTAGCTGTTCAAATATAGCCGGGGTTTTAATCAAAAATCAGAACGTGGCGAACAAGCACGTTTTCGGTGTGTCTTCAAGCCAAATGTAACACAATAAATATGGAATTAGTTGTCAAATCAGGATTTTATGGAACCTAATACAGTGTGAATCTAGTTTCCTCTGGGGATTACGGACATGGTTACTGTGGTGCCGTGTCAAACGTTCCAACGACGGCAGGCCATGGTAACTTCAGTGCTTGAACAAAAGACTTCTGCGCACACAGACTAGGGTTTCGCAGCCGGATTCCGATCGCTTCCGCAGCAGCCAAGATGCGACATTTTTCACCTCTGGTGTGAACACGTGTGACGCGATAGATCGGCTTGAATGTGACATCCACATTGACTCTGTGATGCGTATCAACTAGGTGGGCCAAAATTGCGCTGGGAATTTTTCGTTGTTGTCCGGTCGTCAGTCCAGCTGGATGATGAGAACGTTCCATGCTGCACAACTAAGACTGACGTTCTTTTCTGAACAAGCTGTAGACATTCACCTCAAAGACACAATGCCCAGTAGTGCTACCTCGTTTTGTATCTACTCATTTGCTTGTTCCTGTGCAGCAGGTTACATTGGTCGCACGGCGATGTGTTTCTCGGAGACAGTAAGCGAACTCCATTCAGCTTGGCTGACAACCGGACAACAACGAAAGATTCCCAGCGCAATTTTGGCTCACCTAGTTGATACGCATCACAGAGTCAATGTGGATGTCACATTCAAGCCGATCTACCGCGTCACACGTGTTCACACCAGAGGTGTGAAATGTCGCATCTTGGCTGCTGCGGAGGCGATCGGAATCCGGCTGCGAAATCCTAATCTGTGTGCGCAGAAGTCTTTTGTTCAAGCGCTGAAGTTACCATGGCCTGCCGTCGTTGGAACGCTTGACACGGTACCACAGTAACCATGTCCGTAATCCCAAAATGACGTTAGATTCACACTGTATTAGGTTCCATAAAATCCTGATTTGACAACTAATTCCATATTTATTGTGTTGCATTTGGCTTGAAGACACACCGAAAACGTGCTTGTTCGCCACGTTCTGACTTTTGATGAAAGATCATATTGGCACATGAATACTAACTCCAGAGTGGAATACACATAGGATATTGCATCAGTATGACCCAGATGATGCATGCAGGAACCGTTAATTTATTCATGAAGTAACCGTATTGACTCACTCACAGGTAGGGCCACTACAACGACATCCATAATAAGCTGTTTGGGTAAATACACCCGGTCTGGTCGTATAAACTAGCTGTACAGAGCATTCTGGATATCAACTTGTAAGCGAATGATATACACTCCTAGAGTCCAGGGATCACGAACAAGCACTCCGCTCACGCGCATAATACGAAAACATAACAAACCATCCCGGACACAGGATATCCTCGATTTAGTACGTTATCGACAGTTCGATCGACCTGATTGTGGTCTTGTATTCCCATATCTAATTACAGTTTTGAATGGCGTATCGTGTATCTTGGTTTGCTTGATTGCCGTATCGCGTCTTAACAAGATAGATTCTTAGGCAATAATTAACACAGCAGGAGGAGCTTGGGTTTCCTGACTGTCCAGGACAGCATTCCCGTCTAATGAAAACACGGATGACTGAATCAGTTACATACTCTTAAAAATGATCACGGTGATGACAACACGTTGGCGGAAACCACTGATTGAATCATAGCATACACATTCGGATAAGTTTCAATAATTGCTGGTTCACAGTAGTTTGTTAATTCAGTGTCATTCGGTGCATACCTGAATATTAGGCGGTTACCTTTCTTTTAGGCAGCAACCGTATGGTAGCTCACTTAATCTGACACACTGTACCCATTCGTAAACTTTTTGGTTAAACAGAAGATTGTGAAACGTGTTCGCTGAGTGTAATAGTTTATTCATAAGAACGCTGCAGACAATTCGGGAGTGAACACTTTACAAAACAACTCGCATGACCTTGATAACTTGTTTGCAGATAACAATTTACCCTTTCCAAGGTCATATAAAGTAATGTTGTCCTTTTCGGATAACCAGTAGGTTGGACAATCAATTTTTATCACCGAATTTCCGCAAAGTGAACAACTGTCAAGCGGTAACAAAAAAGTTGGAAAACGTTAACGCTGTAAATCACACTACACCCAAACGACATAGTTTATATGTGATCATGCCATTCCCTATCGAACAACATTAAATAAAAATCGATAATGGACATTGGGGCAGCAGCTAGAACAAGCAAAAGGGTCTAACAGATGTGTCAAACGAATATTTGTTGAAGTATTTTCAAGTAATGAATTACTGTTTCCATGGAAATGTTGTAAATGGGAAACCGAGCGCAAGGATCTAGTGATTTTCTGGGCGAACGTTTACGAACGAATCACATGAGTAGAAAGTCAGTATTCATTCCAACCTGTCTTTACCTCAAGCAGTTAAATGGACTATCATTTTATTATGAAAACCGGCCAGTGCCGCAGCAGAAATCTGACCTCCACTGTCCCACAAGGAAAACGTTCCTATCAAACGATCACTGATTTAGCATGTCATGTGACGACTGAATCCATCCCCGTCAACAATTTGTGGCGTTCAAACTATCTGGCATGTAGGTATCCAAGCTATGCACAAAAGTGACCTCAGAACGCCAGCTTAAGTTACCGTTCACGAGCTAGTGCGATTATGAATCGAAAACATTTTCCAGATGGTTTCTCAACCACCGAGTAATACCGTCTATTTTTAGAATAACTTGCAGATCTGAGGATGATAGTCTTTAAACACGCACATTTCTTTGAAGTATACATAAGAAGTACTGTCCATAGTGATGTTCAGATTACAGTGTTTATGTCGACAAATGGACAGTATCGCTGTTGTGAACTTTCCCGGACTGATAATTAGAGCTTTATTTTACGTGTCATGTAGGCCTTAGTATTAACACATGTACCACTGAATGCAAATAGTTTGGGAACAGATCTCCACTTGTGTCAGATTTTGTGGATTTAGGGCCCATTTTCATGGATTCTGCGGCCAACTGATCGTCGAAGTTAAGCGACGTTCAAGTAGTGTTTAACGCGTCAACGTTCCACCTTGTCCAAATCATAGCAGCAATCACTCAGCAACAGTTAATCTGTAGGCAAACATTCGGCGGCATGTTTATGTCCGCATTATTTAGCTGGATCCCCTAATGAGAATCGTGCCACGGTTAACAGTGGACACAGGAGGAATGAAAATTGATCAAAATGTTCGTCCAAACATTTGACAACGCCCAATATGGCAAACGGCAGACCGAAAGTACTACTGAACTGTCAATAGCCCGAAAACATGATTTTGAGAGACAAACAATGATTTTACTGCTACTCAACAAAGTTCGACATCCTCCGATTTATTCAGTAAGTTCCGGAGGCTGATGTGTATTATCACACTGCAGTTGGTGGATGCTTAAATTCTAACATAGAGAAAAGTGTAATACGTCATTATTTTCCAGGAACATCGTAGGGATAAATGGCACTACTAGGCTCGACGCCGAATGTTACTCTGCACACTTCATATATTCGTCGTAGGATACTGGTACTGCTGATCGGCCAGAAGATCTGCGGTACACCGCACATCATAGACGTAGTCTGGCGACGTTAGTTCTCTGAGTGGGACCTACGACGCTAGGATCCCAAGAAACAACCTGTCAGTCACAGATGCATCTCGGTCTTTTCCCGACTAAAGACAAATGAACTCTTTCACCCATGGAATTTCTTGCGCCTTCGCACAACACACTTATATTTAGGGAGAGAACTTGATCAGCCCCGTACTCACCGGAAGTGAGTGTTTTACTGGTCAATCAGGATACATAAGCACACTAAATTTCAACAATTAAAGCCCGAAAGCAATTAAATTCATGCCCGACGCATAAACTGAACAAACCAGAGCAAAGTGGATGGTATCCGGTTAATTCACAGCCATAAGTATTCCACAGTACACGAGACTTCTAATAGAACGGACTACTTATCCACACCCTACCGTGATCTAGCATACTCCCTGACTTACAGACTTGTGTCTGTCCTCACCGCGTTGCGGGGGCAGATTTGTCTGTTCATAATTTCCGGACTGAAGGTGATTGCCACGTTCACAGTCTGAATGGTAGCATGTAGTGAACTGTTTAACATTTGAATAGATCGAAACATCCGTTAAAGAAAGACTGTACTACACAGTTAGCATTCAAAATCAATCGATCCACTTTTGTGTGCATTCTGTACGGGTAAAGAAACAAATCGGGTTTCTCGATGGATGCAATCGTCCATGCAACATACATGCCAGAGTGAAGAGAAGCTTCGCCTGCATTCAATCCTGAAGTTTAGTTTTCTCGTTGTAGACCGTTTGATAGGGACTAACTATTCAACAACCATATTTCACTGCCGGGTCAATGTAAATAACGCTGAAACAAGACAGTCGGCCTTGGCATTGAATTGCAATCTGTTCTAGGCTGTTGTTACATTCATTTATATCTAATGGACTGGTGGATTGATG
>LUCH01001005.1:2121-82913 GCA_013368495.1 Paragonimus heterotremus
ACAAGTGCCGACGGATAGCCGTTTTCTTTGAGCGTGGTTCTCAACAATGACATCTCTTTGGTCAGTGTTTCTTCCGAACAGATTCGTTGTGATCAGTAATGAAGGTTCGAGGATTCGTTTCGTACGATAAAACAAAGTTCTGTTATAGCACGTTTGTGAATAACGAGGTTACGTCTAAGGAAGAATCAAAACAAAGTTATCTCTAGACCACGCTTGTACTGAATAGACACAAAATTGTGAGAGTTCATGTACTGCCTGTTGAAAAGCCCCTACTCCCTGGAACGAAATCAAAAGCAGGACTTTTGGCACAAAGCAAACCTCAGTCTAGTGTGTTTCTGTTGGTTATTTTATGGACAAGATGTATCATTAAAATGAAGAATTACAGTTGGTGTCCACTCCTTGGCTTTTCCTATTGGTCGGCTCGACTCCGCTTGTAACTCGTTTGTTTTAACTCCTAACACACTTAACCAACTTGTTTTACTCCCATACTCGTTATAGCAAAATCCGATTGTAAGGCAACGTGCTATCCTGATTGGTCACCGCGCTGGCCTGCCGGTTTGCTCGCGTTGTCGACACTGATTGACCGTAGCCTTCTGCGAATCACCGGTTTAATTTGTATTGATACGTTTGTCCAGTCCAATCGTTTTACAGTAAATACCACCTAATTTTATCTGTGTCGCATACGTTTTGGAGTGTAGTAAGGTGGCTTTTGGTTTGAGTTGGGAGCAATTTTTCAGATGCCGTCGCTTTAATCTCGGGACCGTGATTTTCTGTTTTGTTTGTTACAATGAAACGAATTCGATTTCTGTCCAGCGTTTTATTGTTCTTCATACGATGCAGTCTGTCTTTCCGGGGGTTTTCAACAGCCTGACTTACGGCAACTTCTGTCTTGTTGCTCAACACTTGCCCTGTACTGTTTCGACGCCCTCTGGACAATTTTCGCTGTCCTTTGCCTTTTCTTATTGGTTACCCCATCGGTTGTCAGGCTGTGTTCGTGACCTTCTGAAGCGGCTTTATAGCGATTCGATAAAACCTGCTTATGACGCAATCTGTTCCCACATCGACACTGACCATCGAATAGAATCAGAGGAAACCGTTGGGCCTACTTACCGAATGTGCCATGCTGTCTAAATCTGTCAGGATACGACCGTTACTAACATGTGGTGCCATCATCCGACTATAGATCCATGTATGTGTGCGCAGAAACAGTTCGTGTGCACTCTTCATCTCTCTTGATCAGTCTCTTCGAACCACTTGAAGTTGGGTCGAGTATGAGCTGTTGATACTGGCAGGTACGACTATCAAATCGTGTTCGCCCATCCACCCACGTCTTAAAACGGACGTGAAAATTCATCACGCTTAGCTTATTAAAGGACTGTCCCCAGTTCAAAATATTCCATAACAATTCCGTAGAGGGACATGTCAAGAAACCCCTGAATCCAGAGACGTTTGCGACGTGAGGTCGACTATCATTGCGTTACAGACATTTATTTCTCATCTGCGTAAATCTTTACATTCTGGCTTATGCGCTCACAAACCTTCTGTTTTGTAGAGATAGACATTCAAGAACTCATTCTTCGAAAGTGGAATATCGAACAGATGAAACTTCTTTGCAGATGGCGCTGCTCATTATGAAACACACTGATCAACCCAGTAGTTATTACTGAATCAACTGAGAGCTTTCAAACTCGATCGTCACATGCTTTAGAGAGGACCGGTAACTCGAGTTTCTTGTCTGCCTATCCTGTTCACTACCATGAGTTACCAACTGTACACCTGTGTCAAAACGTTGCGCCAATGTGTCCCTACGTTCGACGTTTGCATGACTGCATGTTAGAAGCCTCCATATTCACTTCCCTTCATTTTTTAAAAACATTTTTGTAACCATCTAACACTGGGATATGAGGGCATGGATTTATATGCAAACGACCTCCGATACGACAAATAAATCTCCGATGTTGCTTGTCACCATATTTATAAATAGAGATGTTGAGTTTCATGTAGTCTTAGAATGAGTGATATATCCAACCCAGATGTCGTCCGATAACTCGTTTTCACTGTTTCTGGGTTTGGAAAGCCTTCTAGCGCAGTATGTCACAATAGCATGTAGGTTGGCGGCATCCGAGACGGATTAGCCTGTCACAGTGACCGAAGCCAAAGGACGCCTGCGCTTTAAACCATCACCCCAAGTGGCTTGCGCTGCACCACTTGCGGTTTCACTCACACACCACGTATCCGGTGTAAACCCGAAGGAATAAGACCAGTAGGTGTGTGAGTGAGGCCTTTGTGTCCAGCTGGCCAATGCTGGTTAGCCAACTGAATGGTTAGCACGGAAAGGAAATCCTTATCTCTCGGAAAATAAACACACAGAGAGACTGTAATGGTAAGATCTATACCAGGGAGAAAGATGTGTGAAATGTAATACAAGAAGTATTTCAGTATACGAGTGCATGGTAGTGCATTCCATAGAGGATAAAGTTGAAAAACAAAACTCAAAGTTGAACTACGAAAAGATCAAACGAACGATTCATCATTCAGTACACCAACAAAGCCTAAGAAGAGAATAGGTAGAAGATCACAGACACCCAAGTTTCTGAAAAGAGGAGCAGATTAGTTGTCAAACGACCATTGTCTTGGTCGATGTAATCATTAACAAAAACAGAACGGATATGCGGATACGACCTATCTGAGCCTAGCGTGCTCGTTGTCTCTTCGCCGACGGTGCACTATGAGTACGTTGATGACCTACTAATCCAAGGCGGCCAGCGCATTCGCGGCCGCACACATCGCAACGCCATATAGTCATGTCACCACGACCTATGGCACCGATGGTTCCTTTGCGTACCGCGCGCTTACAATGGCATGTAGTACCTTAATGTTCAACCTGCGCGGGGGTATAGAGAACTTCCTTTTCTTGGATGATTCTGTGTTTCCTTTACTACTTTCCTTACCATCTAGCTGACACATGATTTTTTTTAACTATTTGAATAGAGGATATATTGACTGGCGATCTGGCTCTTGCACGCTCGTTGTCGCAAGTGATGTTGAGCTCATTAGACAACTTTCGGACTCACACAGCGGTACAGTCCGCCATATCCGGCACGCGCACCACTTCGCTGAATGATGTCCGCCTTGATTTGTCGTTGTGTGAACTGTGGGTTGATCCGATCGGTAAGTTATCACAAAATGCTCAACTTTGTTACGTGTTGTGCTTGTACACCACTGAGCCTCAAGCTTGCCACACCATAATACGTCTTTAGATCGAGTTTAGTTGGCATGGATGTCATGAGATACATTGTTCGTAAGCAAAACTGTTAGTGTATTTGTGCTTAATATGGTGTGTATGCGCATTTACCTTTTTTTGCAATCTGTACCCATATGCTTAATTAGCGCATACCCACAGTTTTAAGTCCACAACTCGGCTTGAACTCGTTCTAAAACTATCGGTTCGAATCCAGATTGCAGCCACTGGACCCATCTGTAGGCCGTTCAAAATTCCGTATGTTTCGCGAAAATTCTCACTGACTCATAGAAGACAACGATGACGAACAATTTTTTCGATAGTTCTTCATCAAATCGTTACAATCGTATATGTTCAACAAAGTTAAATCAGTATCAAGAAAGCTACCGTTGGTCCGTACAACAGGGTACAAAATTCCAAGCAAACGGGTTAAGCCACTTAAACCACAAGTCACTGGGTTTTGTGATGAGTAGTTTAGAAATCCGCCCATAATTGAGTCACGGAAGTCGAGGTTGACGTCAGTGATATGACCTTTGGCCACGGCAACTGCAGGTTTTGTACGAATTTCTTTTGAGAACAAAGAACCAGAGTGCCTCATCGAATATCAGTCGATTCCGCGGTGACTGTGGTTCGTTATCTGACCAGCTTGGAGTGGTTGGCCGGAACTTTGTAAACTATGTGAAAAGCCTGCTTTGGATCAACTCGATGGTCCGTATCGGCAAGATGTGCAACTACTGAGGTGTTAGTGGTTCTGGTCAAACTGGTCCCGAGCTAGACAGAATGGTGTTCGTTGATTCTTTTGGACAAACGCCTAGTCGTCCGGCCTACGTATTCCGCTGTACAACAGCAGGATATTCGCTTAATCTTGTTGAACATATGTAGTTCCGTAACTATACGGCATGCATCATGGCAAACGTTATCATCCTCATACCCCTTATCATTGATAGCAGCACATCAGCGGTTCTCGCTCATGCCTAACTGTCGTGCAGCCTTGGAGGAAAAAGCAAAACCTGGCTATAAAAAAAGCGATAAACAAAGGGCAGGTAGAAGACCTAACCATTAAAAACAGTTACGCCTATACTGGAACATTTAATGTCGAGATGTCTGCACCTTGCGAGCGAATAACCAAGCTGAGTGAAAATTAGGCGTCATCGACAAAACAGCTTCCTCACGGTTTTTACTACCGCGCGCTTACTTAATAGATAACAGGAACAAACAACGACATTTATGCCATCTCGCACCTTACACCAGTTGGCTGCTGCATCGGCAGAGTGTTGGGCTTGGCAGCGGTCAGCTGGCGTTCTCAGTACCTGACCTAACTATCTAAGTTTGTGCAAGCTTAAAGACTGAACAGTGGAACTCGTTTGATAATCACTATCGCGTACTTCTTAATCGCATCGTAGCTTACCCACTATTGCCACCCCATGTGAGTGATCAAAGGCAGACGTCGGTGGTCAACTTCCTGAACGCGGCTCACATCTTGCCTAAGCGGCCACGTTTCGTAGCACAATCCTCGCTGTTGCCTTTATAAACGCCACCCTTAAGTTTCGAAGAGATACCTGTCTATCACCCACAGTGTCCTAGATCAACAAATATCGATCCAGCCTTAGGGATACGTGCTTCTATTTCATTCCCTATGCCCCGCCGCTGCTGGTGCAGTGGTCAACCGGTCAACCATTTCTATAACCTTATTGTCCAACATTAATTCTACGTAATCACCGTAGTTTTACAGGAACACTCTGCACTTTGAGACTGTAGTGCGCATTCCGAGATGTTTAGCAGAGCTCCAGATGGCTTCTAACATTGTCTGTGCTGCTTGGAACTTATCAGACAGCAACACCTTATCGTCATAATCAATATCATTCGGTCTTCCACCAGGTAGGAGGTCCACACCGGCATCTTGCGAGTACCACAGACAATCCTTCATCAGTTCGTCTATGACCAAATTGTCAAAAATAATGAAAGTGGACAGGCTTGATCAAGTCGACGTACATTGCTCTTCGCACTGAAACTGTCAGACAGTTCGTCGTAAACTCTGATCTGACCTGAGGTATGAGAATAAAGCATCGACAACATGTTTACATACTGTGTTTAGGCACTCTGAGAATGCAGGTCGATCCACCGAATCGAATGCAATTGTTGATCAGCTGTACGCACGACGCTGGTCCGGAATTTGGCGATGAGTGAAAATTTGACCAATACATCCTCGTCCAGGACGGAACCCTGCCTGTTCTTCGCTAATGCTTGTCTCCCGAGCTGTAGTGAATTGATGAAGTATAATGGATGCCAGAACCCCAGCAGTGACCGTGGTCAAGCTAATTCCCCCAAGGTTTTCGCGATAGTCCCGGACGCTACTCTTGAATATGGGAACTAGTATCGGGTGACCCGTCGTCTACACAAGTTGAAACAACTAAATTAAAGCCCCTACTAACACCTCCTCACCATCTTCGGAAACGACCTAGACGAGGTCACTTTGGACACCTTGGACCAGCAATCCGGATAAGTTTGAAGAGACTGCTGGCATTCTCTGAGAGAAAAACAGTTTCCATTTCATTAAGTTGCTCCCTGTGGATGTGTCTTCTGAAACTGTTGTGTGAACTGCCGTGAAGAATGTTGCGTCTGACATCTGTAACGTCTAATGTGCGTTTAACTGACGAGCTACTATACCGAATGGTATAGTGCCTACTTCATGGATGACATGTGAGGTTTAGGTCCGAGAGAGAAACTTCTAATCTTGAATTCGGGGTTCACTTGGTAGTTATGCCTTACTGACGGCATGTCCAACCGTTGTGGTCGGTGGAGTCGTTGCGCGGTGAAAGTAATAACCAAATGGCAACGTATGATTTGAATCTAAGTATGTTCTCCAATAACGGTGGTAGTCCTGAATGGAGCCGCGCCATCTGTAATTAACAGCCTTGCGGTTTATTTAAGTTCAGATCTGATTCAGTGGAGCATTGTCCCAAGTATTGGAATGACGTACACTATGTTCAGCGCTAATGCTGGCTAAAACTCGTGTTCGGCGCACAGTTTCAACAGCCACCCACAATTATTTGAGAGGCGTGATACCGACCTAGCCCTGCCGCCTGACTGAGACGGTCTCACCATGGCGGTCGATGTGAGCGCTCATATCTGCGGCTAGAATGACCATATCAGAGCCACGTGTCCACCTAAGGGGAGCGGTCCGATCCGAGTAAAAGGTGTCTTTGACACCAAAATCACAGCAATCAGTTTGAGCATAACCAGACAAAAGATTTCTGAAGGTCTGGTGTCTATGTTGTGACCGCAAAAGACGCTTGGCCTGAGAATTCGTTTGTTGTGCAAACTCTCGTATAGGTCGTCAAAAATCAAACCACAAACGCGTACACTCATTCACACGTCAGACATGCATTCACATACATCATTGTCATTCGCCTTGATGGAACTTCTGCCATAGCGCGTACACACTGTTCCCGTAGTCTATTCTTTTCCATCGTCGTCCTGGCGTTTTGTTCCTAAATGTCGCCTGTGAGTAACATACTACTCGTGAGTGGTATACTACTCACAACGGAACTGCCTGTCATACAACAGTCTAGAGGTAGTCTTAATAAAACCTGTCAGTTGTATGGCGCAGTCTACTGTTAACGGGAATCCAATTTACCAATGCGGTTGCGGTCGTTGTGCCGAGAACTATATCCACTCCAACCATCATCATCATCATAGTAGTCATGAGCCTGACCAAAAGGTACTGTGGCTCGGGCCGCCGCTCACCTCAACAGTGACGTGGAATTTCATAGAAGAAAACTACTAAGAATGTTGAAAATTAATTTTTAAAAAAGTCTAAGTTGAAGAACTAGAAATGGTATGGATGCAAGTACACCATTGACTGCGACACACCGCCATCTCGGATAGCGTCTCCATCCAGCGGTTTGAGTGATCACGAGGACTCCATCCAGGCAGGCGACACCTACCCACTAGTAGTGATAGGTGTGAAGTCGCCAGAAGTGTAAAAGCCAGGATAATGTAGACAGAGCGGAAGCAGTTGTTGTGGACGTGTTCACACTGTTGCAGATTGTCGATGTACTTTTATCCTATCGCCTGCATGTTTGTCTTATCAACCGTTGGTGGTCAGGTTTAGTAAGATCAATAGGTTTCTGTTTTCTAATTGGTTGATTGTCAGACTGGTCATATTTATGGTTAATATGTCATTCGTTTTGATCACTGTCCGAGTGGCAGAAGTCCAGTGTACCCTGTCAGGTCTCCTGTTCTGACTCCGCCCTGCTGGTAGGGTTATAGCAGCTCTCAGTTCGATACATTGACTACTATGGATTTTAGTATCTGAAATGCAACTAACGTTGAAGAGTCAGGCGTCCGAGCGGGAGCGACCTGTTGACATATTCGTTTCAAAGTGCGAATGTTGTAAGCACCTATTGCTAATTCGCTTTCTATGCCTAAGCAAGGAACGAGGAAGACCCGAAGGCGGGATGGTAAGAAGTGGAACTTACCGCGATAGTGACTACCTGTATGTGTTTTAGGACCTGTAGAGTAGCTACTAGAAATGGGGATCTGACAGCTAAATTGGATAAGACAGTGTGTAGGGGGGATCAACAGTAGCCCGTTTTCATCTATTCACCCCACTGTTTGCAGCAGATAGGGCTGCCTGATTCATACTGCGAGACGATTGATACAATATGGAAATGGTCGTTTTTTGATTACTCATGGTTGTATGTGAACTGAAGTTCTACCAGAAAGCCCAGACCCAAACAGGAGAACGACTAGGGTTGTCAACCAAAGTTCTTGTCTCAAAAGCCTCTCTCACAAGACATTGTGTTATTGACAGTATAATAGAAACAGTACTTTTTTCGGACAAAGATGTCAACCTTCTTTCAACCGCAAATCTGAAGGATTAAGGGACTGAGGTCCGTCAGACCTATTGGTTTGCCTGACATGAGTGATTATTAGTGTAATTAGTGTAATCACCACACCGTTCAGTTTCATCCAGTAGGTTATCGAAATGTTTCCCATCGCACAAAGTTAAGATCCAGTTTGGTTGAGGGAGGTTCCTAATCTGATTGTTAAACTGAAAACGGACTATTTTTTGCTTTAAGTACTTTTGCCTATCCTCCGTATTTGATCAACAAATGCCATTTTTTTGTGACATTTGTTCCTGTCGTTTGACCGTTGTCACTGTTTTTTCGTGTTCATGTGTTCCCATCTTGTTTATAGTGTGAACTACTTCAATCATTGGCCTGTTGTTGCAATGGCTTGGAAGTGATTGATCATTTCTCTGATAATTCCCATCACTCCCTATCCATATCAGACGCTACGGCAGAGTATGCGGGGGGCGTGCCCATCTGCTCTTCCGACTCGATTATGATCACCGACTTCGTTGACCAACTGCATTCTCTTACACCATGTACTTCACGTTACATTTCCGGTACGCTTGCAAACGTTACTGTTCTCATTGGTGTATTCGACCGGATAAGTGGGATTCCGTTTCTCGGCGTTGTAAACCAGCCGTTCTACCTGCCTCCTGATTCTGGGTGCTCTGATACCGACACCAGGTGGGTTAAACAACACAACCCCCTCTTTGTAAACCTTTGTGACATCATCTACGCATTTGATTATTTCTGCCTTCGCTATTGACTTGAACTATTTCATTTTCCTTCTGTGGTTTCAATCTTTTCCACCATCTACAGCTTTCATTCTGGCCGTTTGTTCTGGGGCTTCCGCTCACCTGATTTTACCTCTCCAACTACATCTCCATGTCAAGTTCCCATATCTTCTACGTCCGTTTACCGACAAGTTTCTCTTGATTGTCCACTCGAAGACGCTCGTTCTGATGCGTTACTACGGGTCGTATGTAGTTATCCTGAGGTCCACCGTCTAGAACGCATTTTTCAGTGTACGTTACACCCGTTTTCTCATTTCTTATTCGAGCTGGCGCTTATCTGCATGATAAGGAACTTTGTGTCAAGCAAACAGGTTTTTACCCATTGAACTTGGAGAACCTAGAAATTGGCAGCTCATGTGTGGCAGCAGACACCATTCTTATACGTAAGGTCAACCTATTACTAGCCATTCATAACGTACATTTCAAAAATCGGTCTTTGGTTAGTTTAAGCATAATCGGGGCCTAAGCAAAAGCTGTCCAAGAGGATTTGGGGTTGATGTTATAACTATGTTTGCTTTCGACTTTTGTTACCCATGATATTTGGCCTTTGAACAGAAGTTAGTTTGTTCATTGTAATGGGTTGCCTCCTTAATTGCACCGTCAATAGTTGAAAAGTTCACAACTGGCAGCCAGCGTTCTAGTGTAAAGATTTATCAGTTTACGCACCTTTTACTGATATCTTTGCACTTTGTATGCCAAGGTGTTCGCAGTCTGTTTAAACTGGCTTGACATCTGTCAGTATTACCACACTATGGCGGGGTGTATTGACGCCTCTCTTACTCACCTGATGTGAATAAATCATTTTGTTGTTGCTATTCACGTTTTGGTAGCCATTGTTTACCTGATTTCCAATGAGTATTGTTTGTTCATTCAATTGTCATTCCTCGTTAGACCCTATGTATGGCCTTCATTGGTTCAGCAATCTCAACTAAACCCTTTACTCACAACCACTGACATATTACGACAGCGGCCGCGACACGGTTATACATCCACTTCAGGTACCGTTAGACCGATTCATTGGCCGAACGTTAACCAGCCACGTAGATGTCTGCACCCTCGGGAATCGAACAGTTGCTATCGCCCAGTTCAAAGTACAATTGTCGGGCCGCTTTGCTGGTGGTCTGGAAGTGAATTTATTGTCACGTAATTGCTAATTCATTTAACACTTGCTGCGTCCACCTCCTGGGTTGAAATTTTAGCGTTCCACTAGATCTAGTTGGATATTCTGGGGATTGTCAAAGCTTTGGATGTTCAGAACTACTTTGACGGCACCAACGGACATCGTGCTGGTGAGGCGAAGATAGGCGACGAGCAGCCCTATCAATCCGCTATAAACGACAAACTTTACGACTGGGTTCCTGTGTGTTATGACGTGCCTCAGAGCTCAAATGGGCACTTAAGCTCCCTAAAACACACAGGTCTGGAATGTCTCTTAGGCCTATTCTGGCACTGACAAATTCTCCGTACCATAAACTGGCAAGCTGGTTAGTCACCATCTTAACTCCATCAATACAAAAGTTTCAGGCATATTTTATTAAGGATTCTTCCGAATTGATCAGTGACTTGGACAACATCAATCTTGCTAATGAGTTGATGTCTTCCATAGACGTTCAGTTACTGTTCAGGTTACATGAGATAAATGATTATATGTATGAGCTCGTTCAAACCAGCCACATTACTTTGCCTCTGCCTAGTGATATTCTGGAGGAGGCCTCATTGTTATGCAACGAAAACGTCAGCTTCCGTTTTCATGATCGGTGCTACCACCAAATAGATGGGGTAGCTATGGGAAGCCCATTAGGACTGACTTTTTCATGTTAAAGGTTGAACAATAGTTTGCCGCAAACATAGCGAGTCTGTCGTACTACAAACGTTACGTTGATGATACACTAGTTTTCAGTCGGTCCAAACAGGCAATAGATAACCTAATGCAGTGCTTAAATACTTGTCATCCCAATCTGAAGGTAACGTGTGAATTTGAGACTGATAATTGTTCGCTGTTTCTAGACATACTCATAATTCGCCCGCAAGATGGCTCTATCAAAAGAGGTGTTTATAGGAAAACCACCTGATCCGGTCAATACCTAAACTTTTGCAGTTTCACACCGGTCCATCAAAAGCGCGCGCTAGTGAATACACTATTCACATGCGCAAGGCGAATCTGTACACAAGACAGTCTTGTGGAGGAATTAAAGTTGATCACGACTGTACTGCAATCGAATGGTTACCCAAAGAGGTTCATAGAAAAACACGGTAGGCCGAAAACACCATCTGAACAGGTGGTCACTGTAAGAAAGAAGAAAGTTTATATAGAATTGCCTTTTAAAGGCGATTACAGCATGCATCGAACAACGCAAAGACTGACGAATTCGATTAAAAAAATATTCAACACAGCCGAACTTTGTGTACTAGCTCGAACCCAGAAATCACCTGTGTCTTCAATTAAGGGAGATCAGCCTGTCGGTGCCACCTCACACTGTGTCTACCAATTTAAATGTAACTGCAAAGAAAGTTACATAGGCAGAACTGAGAGGTGCTTGATTTCCAGAGTGGAGGAACATTTACCCAAATGGGTACAGAACTCAGTATTGCCGAAGAACGGCAATATTGTTGAAACACACAAACAACCAGTGTCCGCAGTCGCAAGACACATCCTGACCACTGGTCACGTCATCGATCCAACTTGTGCATTCATAGTTTTATTACGTCATCCCAGTTCAAGATTCTTGCGTTTTGCTGAGGCTGTCACAGTCAATCGACTAAAGCTGGCCCTGTGTGTTCAGAAACAGTTGCTCGTGAGCTTGACCCTGCCCAGAACTTAGTGACCTTTCCTAACCCGCCAATCAACTATCCATCCCACCCACCCCTAACTGTTCGATATAAAAAAACCGTTTCATGTTATTGTAAATTTGGCACTGATGAATCAATACGAAATGCTTACATCTACCAGTTTTCGTGTTCTAACGGTGTTGTTTAAGCTCAGTGTCCCTACCGAAACCTTGCAACGGATACCACACAAAACACAGCACAACCATTTTGCTTGACCAACAAGAAATACAGTCCCACATGTCACGTTTCTCGAACGCGTCGCAGACAGTCGATATACTTTTACTGTAACGCCTGCTTATTTATAAAGCATCCTTTTCCAGTTACGAATTTGAATAGTGAAATCAGAAGACC
This sequence comes from Paragonimus heterotremus, assembly GCA_013368495.1. Taxonomy (NCBI): domain Eukaryota; kingdom Metazoa; phylum Platyhelminthes; class Trematoda; order Plagiorchiida; family Troglotrematidae; genus Paragonimus; species Paragonimus heterotremus. The sequence continues at coordinate 14,193 of LUCH01001005.1, forward strand.
GATTTTGCAAGATGGTAGTACCATTTCGTATGTTCTCATCAGTTGCTACACATAACAGCGGTGGACATCAAAAATATTTAAGCGAATCAGGTTCATAAATCAAGTCAGTGAATACATTAGTCTGTCATTGCTCAGAACCGTGGCAGACGGAGACTCAAGGTCAACAGTTTTTGCACACAGAGGACAGGCTTGATACACATGACAAGTAGCGCCTAGAGTGGCTTAAGGATGACAGACTTATTTGTCATTCCAGCCGCTGGTGGTCTGATTAAATTGGATCAATAGGTTTCTGATTGGTTGTTTTTCAGGCTGGTCATACTTATGGGTAACATGACACATTCGTTTTGGTCACCCACTCAATGGCAGAAATCCAGTGTACGCTCTCGAGTCTCGTGTTCTGATTCCGCACGGCTGGTTGGGTTATAACAGTATTCTGCCTTTTGTAGTGGTCGAAAAAACTAATCGGAATGGATCCGATGCATGACACTCTTCAGAAGGTGGTGGACTTTTGTTTGAGCCAACGTAATGACGGTGTACCCACTTCTGTTGCTTTTCTTTCCTTCGATTTGACAAAGGGGCTTTCCCCTAGTAAGGCAACACTCGAATTCGTATGCTATACATCCCGTGAGCGTTGCTCCTCTTTACCCGGATCAAGGCTTTGAACTTGCCGTCCTGCAGCCTTCCTCTTAATCTCACAGAAAGTGTATGGTGTGTACTGGTTTGTCAGATACACAGTGTTGCTTATATGAACAGCTCTGCCGTTGAATAACAGTTGCTTTGGAGCAAACATGAATGGCTTTGAATTTCATTTCACTACCATTGTTGTGTGTCCAATCAGTTTGTCGAAGTACTGAGGCGAAATGATTCCTTTACAGAATTACGACGCGAAGGGTAGCGGTAAAAAAAAATTTATTACTATACTTTTTATTTTTACCTCTTTTTCTTCGATATGGCTTGTTAGTTTATCACGAAGAATAACTGCTGTTACCCCGATGGTAAGGATGTTATTGACAAAAGGTGGAATGGCCATACAATAGCCTGTCGTAAAAGTGCATATGATTTAATTAAAGTAGCAAACAATAGTCAGCGCATAGACGGACCAAATAAACTTGTTGAACGGTGTGTTAATCCCAGTTAACTGATTTTCCGCCTTATACTGTCTCATATAGGCGCAGTGAGACTCACGTCTGATGAGGAGATTTTTATCTCACCACTCTCCTTTAGGGCAACGGATATTCGTGCTCCTTGCGGGAATTGAGGTGAGTAAAGTGCATGGCAGAGTTCTCCGTTTGTCTGATAAACTTTAAATCTTCGATCCCCTTGACTCAAAGTACACCGGGAGTCATCTGTCCAGTTTTCAGTGTACAGTGGACTGTGGACAGCATATTGCTAACTCAAATTGTGGTTCATTATTGGTTTGGTTTAACGGAAGTGCAAATCTAGTGCACCTGCATCGTGGGCCGCAGTCTTTTTCGGATGACCGAAAGCTGACACTACTGATGTATGGGTGGGGACTATTTTCTTGCTAAGGTTGTGCTACCGTTCGATAAGATTCTTCGGATTCCTTTTGCCAACTCTCAAATACATGACAATCTAAAGCTGCGTTAGCCAACCCTTCCGCCCCATCGCTGTACTTTGAGTTGAACTTCTACCAGGTCTGGTCACATATGTGTTGTTGAGAATCGCTTGTACCTGGATAACTTACTTGCTATTTATAACAACACTCACTTTGGTTGTCAACGTATTCTGGGCAAAAAGTCAGTGACCGAAACGTTAGAACGAGAAGTATTAAATTGTGAGGTTTATGGTCAGGCGACTCAGTGCAGGCTAATTCTCTTCACTGGTCATGACAACGGTATGCTGCAATCAGTGTTGACTAAGTTGTGATACATATTGAGTTACCAGGGCGCCTGACGTTCAGCTAACTGACATTGAGCCAGCGCACAAGCCTGGGAGCGCCACAGTAATTCGAGGTGGCCGTTTGTGGCGGTTAATCAGTGAGAACCACTGACATATTGCTGTCTGTAATGATGACAATATAATTTTTGTCATGGCTGTTCAACATTCTTGTGCATAATTTGTTTTTTCTCTACAGTTCCCAAACAAACTTCAGTCCGTACCCTTCTGGCAACATTTGTTCATTTGTTACGTGTAGTAGTTCTTATCAACTTAATGACGAGAAGGATATTGTCAAATGTTTTTGTGGCCGTATAAATTTATTACAGATTGCATCTACAAATGTGTCCGTGATATTTAATAGTATTCTGACGATCCACGTTCCAGATTGGGTGAGAAATCCATCCCTAGACATTTGTAATGGGAAAGCAGGAATAATGGCGGAAAAACTGGTCTCCATAAAATGATTTAGATCCGAGGCCTAGTCTGAAATGATCTTGCAGATAGAAGTGCGAGGAAAGGTCAAGATTTCTTTATGGGCCTTCCTAACCTAATATTTAGTTTAAGGTGGTTTTGTTTCAGTTGCTCTTCTTTTATCCGAATAAGAAGACAATTTTCGAACTTCCGAACGTGAGCGTCTAAGACTCTCGTTGGGTTTTCTGAACACGCCTCAGCGCTCATACTCATGCACTGATGACGTCACCTCGTTTGATGATGAAACGTTTACAATCTGAGTGCTAAGCTCGATGAACAACTGAATATCAGAAGACATAGCCTACTCGATCAGGTTTACCCATTTGCTCTGAGTGAATCGGAATTGAGACATATGTCTGGCCATTAGCTCCTAAAACAAACACTCGTAATCCTTTATATTTCGAACCTAACACCTGTTACTAAGATGAACCGGATCGATTATTATTAGGTTGCTGACATAGGATAGCAACTACTCTGCTATACTTTGCCACCCAGTTGAGAGTATATCGTGAGTATACGAGATTTATATGCTCAGAACCGTCTATGTTAAAGTAATCATGTCTAATTCGTGAAAACTTTGTGCAGCTTGGAGTCCAAACTCCTGTATGTCCCCCACAATTGTTCTGCTATCCTCACCTGGTGCTGGTTTCAAGCTGATGTCTCTCTGTCGAGCTGAAGTAGATGTCTACCTCCTACTTTCAGTAAGTCTGTTAATCTATCTTGATGACTGTCTTTGACTTATTAAATTCCACTAGATTTTATCCTTGTGTTCCACGTTGAAACCTAGCTTAAACAGTTTGCATCGTCTACCTGCGGTGCCGTTGTTCACATTACAGTTCTTCCTGAAACTTCTCAGTCGGTTGTTGATAACCCATTAATCTTGCTCCCTACCCAGTTCTCATTTGTCCAATTATCTTTCGCCTTAACATTTTCATTGTTTCAAGCTTTGCTAAACAATCCGATTAGGTTTATTCTGATGCGATTTTGTATAGATTAGCCCCTTCCCAGGCATTTTCTGTTGCCGGTCAGGTCATATGACTGATTATTCATCTTGTTTCAGTGGATTATGAAGTAAAACTTGTGAGCCGTTCCTTTTATATGGATTTCACATCAATTAGAAACCCCATAAGTACGGTAGAAATGATCGTATTTTAATGCAGTACATTTCAAGGAATCATCTTTTTCCCTCAGTTGAGGGTTTTAGGTGACATTGGTGACTGCTGTGTTGAAATTAGGACCAAAAAGTGACTCGCGTGCTGGTGAACATCAGTTTAACTATGTACTTACCAATAATTATGTCGTGCTCTTTTTCATATTTTTGTGCTTGCCTGTTAAAAGATATAAATACAGTATACCGGATGTGAAAGATTAAAACTACGTTTATTGTTCCATTTCGTTTTTTATCCTATTTGAAGCGGTTGCGTTTGTATTGTGTGAGTCGCAAACCAAGATAAACACATTTTATCTGTGTAGCACCCAGTTCAACCGGTGTTACAGGACAAAAGTGGTTTGCGTTACTACAAACGCTTTGCACATTTCACGAACTGTTTTACTGAAAGGAGCTACCTGGACGTTACTTCTGCATTGCACCTCTTTATTCTTTGCACACCAATTTTTTTTGTGCCGGTTCCCGGTGTTTTGAGTGCCATTTTATCGCTTCTTCTCTTCTTCATTCATCCCTATGTATTTTTGATTATTAGTGATTGGTGTATACGCGTCAAGGCCGCCCGTGTGCCCCACACCCGTGCTGTGACTCACGCTGTATTCTGATTAGTCGCGCCTTCAACGACCAACGGCCCATTCGTCCACACACATAAGAATGAGGCTACCGCTTGTAAATGGGACAATATAGTTTGTACTTCTACTGAGTCATGTATTTCCTCTACAGTTGTTACAGGCTGTAAGGCTTACTGTTGATTGCGCCCAAGTAGGAATACAACAAGGAATAATAGAGGATTTCGGATTATATGAATTGAGCCTCGCTCACTGTTGATCGCATATGTATTTCCACCGACTTTTGTTTATATTTTAGCCGAGCGCCTACTTCTGGGACACTTGCGCACCCCATGCCATTCTCCGATCCCTTAGTCCGGACGGCGGCGGGCTTATTCGACTGTCCATTGCAGTCGCGGCTGTTCGTCAGATGTTAACTGATCCCCACCCAGAATCTTCGGAACTTATTAGTTCAATTTCTTCACGGCTGACAGAATTTCAGGTCGTTTATACGCCAAAGCAACCAAATCATGTAAGGAGCTTCATCGTCTGCTTATCTATTAGTCTCTTACCGCAAGATTGATCATTCGGTAGTAAATAGTACACGATTATTTGATCAACATTAAAATGAAGTTCGGTATAAGTTTGGCGGTGGTTATTATAACTGACTGCATTTGCTGGTCGCAACTAACTAGTCAATAAGCTGTTCATTAAAACGAAGAAAACGCCTGCTTTACCCTGAGACTGTGAAGTGGCCAAATCACAGATAAACAAAGTCAGTGAATTGGCAAAATTGCATCCAACCCCAAGTAGTGTTGCCAGGGTTTTATGGGACTCCGTGATGAAAGAAACCGGCAAGCTTTCCTTGTGTACTAACAAGTCGCTGTGTTTAAATTGACGCAGTATTTCTGATTGGTTGTGACTAACTGTCCCTGCATGGTTTGGTTGATGAATAAAACCATTATAAAACTCGTGCAACCTTCACTGAAACGTCCAAACGTAAGTCCACATACGGCGTTCGATTGTGCCACTATTTTATATTTTTTCCGATTATGCTGGTTGAGTTATGTCAAAATATTCGATCGGCTTTTTATGAATCATTGATTTATTATTCTAGACTTGAGCTCATATTTGTATAATTTTAAAAGTCCGAAGGAGCTTAGCTTGACCAACATTTCGTTTAAGCAGCGACCTAGCTACATTACAGAATATTTGATCACACCCACTATGTATCGGTTCTACAGGTTCATATTTCTAAGTCTATATCATCATCATAGATAGCAATACATCACTGGCTCTCTCTGATGCTTAGCTGCCATACAACCATGAAAAAAGCAAACCCTGAATAGGAAGAGAGAAGAAGAAAGGATGGGTTGGGAACTAACTACTAAAAACGACTACATCTATATTCAAACATTCAGCATCAAGATGCCTACACCTTGAAAACACACAACCAGGCTGTAAATGAAAGTAAGGCGTCATCAACAAGACAGCTTCCTTACGGCTTTCACTGCCCAGCGCCATTAAGTACGTTCACTTCACGGACAACTCGGCCGTAGGTTCGAACCCCGACAACATGTTCTTTAACACTCCGACAACGTTTTTCTCATTTTGCATATCAGCAAACGCTAATGTAATACAATCTTTATCCAAAAACTAATCGAGTTTGTTTGTAACGCTCAGCTCGCTTGGATCCGGCGTATACATCTTACAGTATGGAACAAAACAATGTCCTACAATCGTTAGTTGCTCGCACACTCCATGAGCACGCACAAGTATATGCCTATATGCAGTGATATAGGGACAAACTCACACAGATACACTCACCGGTGATCGGCATCGTTTAACTCGTTTGGTTATGTTTGTGGAGGGTGTACAGATCAGTGGATCCACAATGACAATCCTACTGCCAGGGAACATGTTTCTTAACCGACTTCAGTGACTTTCGATCAAACCGTTGTGCTCAGTTCGTACCGCCTGTTGATGGCGTGCTCGTGGGTCAACAGAGCTGTATAGTTTTTGCGAAGGCTGGTTAATTTTGATAATTTTCAGTCAATGCTACCGATCAATAAGATGTTTGTGTCTGCTCAGCAAGACTGGTGGCATTGGCTTTCAATTATTCAAACTATGGTTCATTCAGTAGACTAAAGCGTTCTGTTGACCCTCGAGCGAACGATTCTCAGTGTACTCAATTAAAAAAATGGAGGTTTTTTCGCTGAAGGATTGCCGTTGAGCTCACCATCCTGTCTATGCCTGTTGTATTGGAGAGCACTAACACTTCGAACGAATTTCCCGATCAAATATCCTAAACCTCGATCGATTGTGCACGACCCACGAATTACGATACGGCAAGCCAAGCTAACACAGAAGACAAAGACAGCAGTCTACCAATAGCGCATGTATTCACCCGAAACTCCGACTTGAGATCAGCAAAAGCGCGGCCAAATATATGTAAAATTGTGGTCTTCAATGTCACGTGAAGACGGGAATGGTTATTCAAATGAACATGGAGTCCATATCTCAGCGGCATAAGATATGTCGAATCTGATTTCAGAGTCCTGTTATTAGGACTAGGTTTGTCCTACCCCTAACACTGCCTCACTCACACAAACCTACTTCACTGTCGTCAGTGGTTCGTGAACTTGTGTGTTTGTATGTTCATGTTTCCATTACATGCAAACGGCGACTAACTGGCATAGAACACCGTATTGTCTCATACTGTGCGTCGGCCGCATTATTGTTGCTTAAATTTACTGCATTTTTGTGAACATGCCCTAGCTACGTACGATCCTGTAGAGTGTGTGAAGGATTTTCTTGTTTCTATGGCCCTCGCGGTGATAATCGTTTATGTGGCCTTTGATAAATCATTCGTCTGATCGACCTTTATCACCTTACTTCACAAGTGACCTTCATTGAATCACCAAACTCAACATACTTCCATCGGTTTCGGCGAGCTGACCAACAAAGCTCAAGCCATTTCGTATTCAAGCCAATACTATGTTTTGTATTCCCCGGGAGGTGAATTTTCAGCCTTTGTCTTGCTGTCGTCTTCAATAAATGCAGGTTGATTAACTAATTGAGTGTAGGTCACAACGATAATCATCCTCATTATGGAAAATTTCGCGAGGGGTCACGTTCGATGTCATTTAAAAAGAACTGTTGTTTCAGTCCCGTGGTTATTTCAAGAAGAAGCCTGAGTTTGCGCAGCTAAGTAAGGAATAACGAGATGAGAATACGGCTGGACGCGTACTTATAAATGTTTGTGCCAGGAACCGGTAGAAGATGTAGAAATACATTTAGGGAAATCCGAATAAAAGATTGGGCTGTGTCGTATAGATTGCTTACTCCAACCGTTGTGCACATTGTAAAATTATGAGAAACAATGAAACCAACTAAATATCTACGATGTAATGTGTTTTAAGAGCCTAACAACAAAATCAAAGAATCCGATTGAAACGTAGTTAGCGGACTGATGTATTGCACTTCTACTTCGGTGAATTTCAACTATCTCAATGCCCATTTAGGATATTTGAGGTGCAAGCCAGCTTTTTCGTTTGTCAAGCACCTGCTAGAGACTGGCCATGTGGCCGATCCGGCAAATGTTTTCCGTGTAATGACGCGTCATCATGGCTCCGTCACCCCTAAGTCACTCCGGGCACTACTGGTCCCGTACGACAAGCTAGTCCTCCGCGTGCAAAAGTTGTTGACTCCGGACCTTCGTTTTCCGTGACAGACTAGTGCGTGCATATACTTGGTTTGTGAGCCCGATTAGTTTAGTTATTTTATATTTCATCACTGTCGTGGCAACTGACGAGAACATATGACATGGTATACCATCTTGCAAAATAAATCTTCTGAACTTGTTATTCAAATTTGCAGCCATGAAACGATGCTTTTTAGGCTCAAGCTTGGCAGTATGGACCGATTTCTCCCCACAATCTTCGGATATGGGTGGTAATATAGTCATTTTCGTCACCTTGCATCTTCCTGACTGATGACCTTGGACATTACCAGCCTAATTTTGTCTTGCTACTCGCCCCTCACCATATGTTATGTATGTCACTTTTTCAAAGGTAACCGATGAGATGCGATTCAAATGTTATTCAAAATACCTTACGCACTAATGGTGACCATTTTCAGCTTCTTTTGAGGTAAATTGGTGCCGTCCATAATGATGGCAAGGTTTGTAAGTTAAACAGTCAACAACATCCGTGCCGCAAGTCATTAATCTTTTCTTCCATCAGTGAAGCTGTTGCGGCACTGTTTAATCGTGGGCTTCCAAATCATTGGTGTTTGCCTACTTGTGATCCCCAGGCTGTTCACAATCTGGATGTTTGGAGCGTCGGAGTGTTCAACTCGAACTCGTTGCCGTTCGTTCATTAACTAACATCCTCATCACTAACAGTGGTGGCTGCTACTTCTGCTTGCCTGCCATAGTCATCCATTTAACGCAGAATCAGTTGTGAATTATCGGTTTCGGCCTCCTTTAGTCTGAAATTGTGTGAAATCCTGAGGAAATGATGGGGCAGTATAGTCTTAGTTTAGAGCTAAAGGAGGAATATTAGGAGGATTATCAAATATTACATGCTGTATAAACGCTTCTGCAAGTTACGATGTTTTTTTTAACGGGCTATTCGGCCCGGTACCCTAAGGTATATCCTTATGTTTATTGTTTTTTCAGGACCTGGCAGAATATCGTCATTCCGATGGATTGTTGGCTTACAGGAACGGCCAACTCGCTAGCCGGCTTCTCCTCTTTTTGGCTGTCGCGCTTCCGTCAGTGTAAATCATTCTACGCATCATTCGAATTGTGACTTAGCAAAACATTTTCCACCCTTTTTTTTGGGCAACCGATATAATTACAGAAGTTTTAACAACCTATGTGTCAATACGGATGATTTTAGACTTGATATTGAACCGGAACCCACACGCTGGGATGGTTGAATGACGTGGTCGTACATATATTATGTGGCGTCCACACCATTTGTGGAAGCTAATCCGGAAACTGATCTAGGGTTACATAATGGTTTTCTGATGCCGAAAGAGAGTGGTTGGAGTTAATGGAAGTTGCCGGGATTATGCCTATTGTTATACCGAACTACGGTTTAATCGCAGTGTTACTACGCAGCCCTTCCAATGACTGTTAGCAACTCCCTAACCCTGTCGACCTACTCGTTCCATCAGCCCAAGATGACGTCCTTATTGGTCTTGTTTCATGCACAAGTCTATGCCACCGGAGCGACCGATGAATGATGTATGCAAGTTCGTCCTTGTGATTGACGTGCGGACGACCCAAACCTACGAAGTGGACAATACGCCATCGACCCATGGACCAACTTACCAAATATCCTCTCGACTTAGAGAAGGCGCAGTCGAGCCGCAGATGCAAAGAAAACTTGTTGGAGCACATAAGCAATTGAAATACCATTATTCCCACAACTTCCCAAACAACAGTGTTCGCTGCACTTCGTGTGCATTGAACAGGATGTATCTGTCTTTATTCATGCTTTGCCCTATTAAACCTATCCGAATCCAATATGTGAGCTTTTATTCTCCGCGTTAGCCACAATTTACCACGCACAGGTCGACAGTAATTATTTTTTCTCGGAAATCGAGCACGTGTTAGAACACACTTAGCTGGAAGTTATTCAAAACTTCGTTGTAGAAAATGAATTGTGCATACGAACATAAAGAATGATCGCAACTAAATTATACAGTTATCAAAAACACCCGAAATTCATCAACGACGCATTTCCGCTGCAGAGCTTCATTACATCTATTTAGTTCAGTTCCGGCATTTTGAAATCCAAATTTCTCTACTGCAACCGGAAATTCGGTTGTCTTTGTATATCTGGTGAACGAACAAGCCCCGGATTTGGTTTTGTTGTAAGGTCAGGACCGCGAGTCGATTGATGTGAAACCTTGATCTCCTGAAGTAGTGGCTACTTCCCCGTGCCAAACGAGACATGAAAATCACAGTTTTTGCCAAGTTGGAAAAAGTGGAACATAAAGTATTATGGCTTCTAAACTTAGTTGTCAACGTCTTGCATACCATTTAACATGGCCAATTTAATCGTTCCAAAAACTGAAAACGTGCAAAACGAAGACGATTGATTATTAGTGGGGGATTTTGGTTGATACAAGTTGAACAACGTTGAAACCTTCGGAAAGATATGCTGGATCGTTCTTGGAGTAGTAATGCGCTCGGTGGAAATCGAATTCTCCTCCTTGTAATAAAGAAAACGGAAATTTTCGGCCCTGAGGTTAACGCGACTGTCCCTGCAAATTGCTCGCGATTCAAACCAAAAGGCGTTTGCAAAAAACCGCTTTATTCCGTTCCAAGACGTGTGCGACAGGGAGAAAAATATAGGTTAGGTGATGGACAGTGATCTACGAACATTCGCAAATCAGAAGGTCAAAGGGCAGTTACTAAAAATGCTAGTTAAGATCACTAAGCCACCAATGTGCATAGCGGAACAAACGTCAAAAAGACAGCGGGGATTACCTATGGATTGTTCTGGGGACTTTTGATTGGACAAAATTGTTTTCTCACGGAAGGAGTGGATTTCGGATGAGTAAATGGGATTCCCTTACGAACATCAAAAAATAATATGATTACTTTTGTTCAAAATAATGTTCGATGCTGATTACTGCACACAATATGAGATCTTAACGTACAGTGTACCGAAGGGGCAGCTCTCACTATCCATTGGTATGGACATGAGTTATCTAACTCTATCACATAGGAACTATTTACCATCAAATTTGGAGATTTTTTCACCTAAGTGGACCACCGTTGAAGCGCGCAAGGACCATCATGTCTTTCATTCCTGCGATTTTTTAATCGCTGCCTTTTGTGTGTACACACGTCATCCTGCACCTCTTCTGTATGTACATCAGGTGCCGGTCAAACGGTTCATCATTGCGTCCCCAGGTCATTTTCTGAGGCTTGCAGTGTTTGTCGATATAGTATAGAACTATAAGCTAAATTAACTTGGCTAAGTATTAGAGTTTACGCTACTAGTATTGGTATCAGTTTCCTACAGCTCATCCAGAAAAAGTTTATCGTCACGTAGGAATGAAAGTTATCCATCGGACTGCATTGTGGTAAGTCAGCAAAGTCCACAATGGATCTTTTCTGGAAACTAGCTTTAGAAAAGCCGTTGACGAAAATAATGTGATTCACACCACGCGTGCTCAAACAAGTGCGACACATCACGGACGTGACTTTCCAGTGTAGTATTAGGTTCATTGTTGCCATAGATCTGTGGCACAAGGTATCTAATAAACGGCTTCCGGAAGTTGAACAGGAATCTCCCTAAAATGCTCTATCATTTTTGTGCGCCACCTACTGCGTAGGTTTCCGCGGTACCCCCAAACATCTTCGTACAGGCCTTTGCGTGGTTCTTGACTGTTTTGTCTGGCATATTTACAATAATTTGCTCACCAAAAGTAGGTGATTTAGCCACCAGTATGCTTTCGTTTATTCATCATCAGACCAATTATAACAACTTATCACTACTGTCAACGCAGTTTCTCACATAATTACGTCGAATGGGATGATAGTTAGGTCACCAAGTTGACTTCCGTATTTGTCAAGTGAATTGCTAAGGGCTATGGTAACGGTTGATGCTGAACGGCTTCTTCTTACCTAATCGGATTCCGATCGCGTCCACGGTGGCCAGAATACGAAGTTTGGCCCTTTTGCATTGATAGAATACAGTCTGAGCTGTCACTGCACCCGTTCTCTGGAGTTTTAATTTCGCACTAGCACCCGGCCAACTAAACGCAGTTTGTTTGCTACTGTAAGCGCCTTAATTTAGTTGCGCATTGCCTGAGTCTCAGTTTGACACCGCACGCTGGACAGTAACAACTAAACATTTGTCCACCTATAACGCCGGTACACATGCGCCAAATGGACGGTCAGCCAATCATTAAGCCTGATACGATTACAGGTCAACTCGAGACGAGTCAGGAGCACCGCTTAACGATGTTTGGCAGATCTCATGTCATTGTCAATACCTGCAGTCCCAGTGGCGTTACAATGACTACAACACGTTAGTTCATGCTCGCTGGAGTTTAGATAAACGATTAGCTTGCTAAGATCTCTAAGAACGTGGCCACCAGATCCCACGCTTTCCGTTGCTTCGACCAACACTTGGTCTAAGATCGCGAAGAGAAACTATCGTCAACACAATCTTTCTCGGGCTGGCAATTTTGAGCTATGTCGAACACGCCATCGTAAACTCTCCCACAATGCAGTGAAACTTATGTACAGAAAGCAATCTTAACCCACTTCATCCAGTCGTGCGCATCGTAAATCACGATAATTTGACTAGTTGTCCGTGGACAGTGTAGTCGGTTTTGTAAGCCAATAATGATGATCTGCTTCTCTTCATTTCTTGGCAAGAAGTTATGGATCCGACAAACTTTAGATCAACAAACAAATCATGCAGTGACACTTCAGTAAAGAAGTGTGACAACTGTGAACCTGTCCCATTCGTGTGTTACGCTTCCAGACTACAATTTCGCAGAAATGTCCAAGGTCAGGTGGGTCAAATTTGCGTAAATTTAGAAATCTGCTGCATTTTGAGGGTGCACAATAGTAGAATTGCAGTGGTATAGAAAAGGCTACGAGATGATTGGATCGTGCGATTTATAGGAACAACTTAAGAAGTGCCATAGATGAGAAGTCCGGGTGTATGTGGTCACTGTGGTTATCCTTAGGTTTGACTGTTTTATAAGTAAATGAACTTACTATCGAATGAAAGACTGAACTTGACATTCGCAAACTGTATAGTTTTACACGGCAGTAGTCTAATTAAAAAATTCCCTAATTAGAAGGTCCATTTCTTCCATTTGTTCTGTTTGTATCCAGTGCCTGCAGGCTCCCACTATTTCTCTGAGTTTTACATTGTTTTTTTGTTCTTGACTTTTCAGACCTGCATCTGTTGGACCATCGCGTTTATTTTTTTCCCTTGTCTAACCCGTTTTTGCATTCTTGTCTGGCCAAACGCCGATATCCTTCTCAATAACAGAGATGTATCTCTGAGACTTGATGGTCACGTGTATTAGGCGACAGTGCGGGCTGTATTATTATACGGCAACGAAACTTGGCAGTTCAAGGTAGAGGACGGGAACCGTCTTCAGGTATTTGACCACCGATGTCGAACTCTTTTGTTCAATCATTAAATGCGCACAGATTTAGATGGTTAGGTCATATACTAAGGATGTCTGTTAGTCATCTGCTCCATCGAACACCCTTTGCCGATGCTGCGACCAACTGGCGTAAGGTGCGAGGTGGACTGATAAATCGCAAGACCCGATTATCTCGTAGCCTTTTCTATACCACTGCAATTCTACTATTGTGCACCCTCAAAATGCAGCAGATTTCTAAATTTACGCAAATTTGACCTACCTGACCTTGGACATTTCTGCGAAATTGCAGTCTGGAAGCGTAACACACGAATGGGACAGGTTTACAGTTGTCACACTTTCTTACTGAAGTGTCACTGCGTGATTGATTTGTTGGTTTAAAGTTCGGGCTCGTCTCCCATGCTGCGCACCTCGTGACTCACAGAGTCGGTGACTGGAGACGTTAGGTGAGATGACGGCTGATCGAACTCAGTGGCCTGAATGTTGTTGTTTGACCGAGTTGTTTGTAAAATGATTGCGTTTAGTGACGCGGAGCAATGAAAGGCGTAAGGAAACTGTCTTGCTGATGACGCCTTAATTTCACTTACAGCTTGGTTGTTTGTTTGCAAGGTGTAGGCGTCTTGATGTTGTATGTTTGAATATCGACGTAGCTGTTTTTATCAGTTAAGTTTCCTCCCTTTCTTTCTTCTGTTTTCTTGTACAATGTTTGCTTTTTTCTTCATGGTTGTGTGGCAGTTAAGTATCAGTGAGAACCACTGATGTATTGCTGTCCATAATTATGACGATGATGAAGGACTGTTCTGTTCTCACATTCTGAAGTTGTGCACCTTCGCTTACCATCTGCTACTTGTAAATGGTGTGAAATTTCAGTCAGTAACCTGTCAACATTTTCAATATACAAACTGCGATACTGAGAATAAAGATGTCGGCGAACATAAGTTTTTGATAATTCATCTTCAGAACGGTGCAGTTATATAGGAAATTTATAGAGTTGTGTCGAGATATCGATCGGACTTATTACAGAGAAACTAGGTTTCCGTAATAAGTCAGACCAATATATTGATCTGATTCTGTAAACTCGTACAACTTTGCCGACCTGAAGATGAGTTATCAAAAACATATTTTTGCCTATATGTCTTTATTCTCAATAATTAATCAGCTAGGTCAACGTAAATGGCGCCGTGATTGGTACTAATTTCCCTGGCAAACTTACATAAAAGTGAACCCATGGTAAGCTACCGACGATGATCCTCGACGCTACACATCAGTTGTCACTTGCGATTATGAGGACAACTATGCAGTTATAGACCGGTTGGATCCGCTATTGTAGTCATGGACTCCTGGGAAAGAATTTAAAGGCACATCTGGAGATTTATGTGTACCTTTATTTATAGTATTCTTTAGTTTTCATTTACTTTCTCTCTAATAAAAGACGCGTTAGGAAGTGTGTAGCCATGAACATACGCAAACTCTAAGTGTCAAAGCAGTACCGCGTGTCCAGTCTTATTTTTCAAGATAGTCACCATGCTCGCCGAAGCTAGGAGCAGCCAACCTCGCGTTCTTGCTATGTCGTCACAGAATTGACCAGAGCAGGCACGCTGAACCCAGTACGTTGGTACGCCTATAGTGTTTCATTGCACACACGCGATGTACTGCTTCAGTAGACTAGCACTTTGTCTCTCTGTTCCAGCAGCTGATAATTTCTTTCAACCGAAGCAGTCGAAGCTTGTGGGCTAAGATCGATGGTAGTCTGTTTAAGATAATTCCCGGCTGCATAAATATTGGGCCTTATAGACTAATGATTACGGAGAACATCCTAGCTAATTAATGCGAACAGGTCCACGTCTGTGGGTTATCGCTCCATTTATCCTACTCTATTGAAATAAACGGGTTATCGGCCGTAGCACTGTGCATAAATATCGTGAGTAGGTCCGTACATGCACTGAAGGCTACACATGCATGCACACAAACAATTTTGCGGTTCGCCACATAGTATCAACGACAAGCGACGGACATGATGTGCGCGAACGAGATGTGGTTAATGGATTGGAGATAAGCAATAATTGGTCACATGGCTGATTGTACGAGGCGGACAAAACTGCCAGACGGCTGATGATGCATCCAGTTTTGACTTTATCCAGTAACCTCTAACTCATTGACTGACAACGTCTTTTGGTATAAAAAGAGTCCATTATTGGTAGAAAACTCACCAGCACACGAAGGAATTAAGTAAATGTTTATAGTATGAGAAAAGCAATTAGAATATCATGCCGAACAGTCTTAAAGCTACATAGCAATGGCATTCCACTTCCAAGATCTCTGCAACCAAGTTTATGCAACCGTTCAGGTCCAAACTTCATTCAGTGCGTCAGTAAAAACAACTGCAAGTAATCATCACCGACTAGTGTCTTTCATGGTATCTTGATGTTCAGTAAAGTATATTCACTGTTGAAGCCAATTTTTAAACAGTCCTGCTTAAAGTTCGGAAATATTTGAGATCTAAAGTTACCACTTGTAGGTGTATCTTTTCACGCCGCGCTATGGTTCCACTCATGCATAATATCGGCCCCACAATTCTCCAAGTGTCAGGACATTAGGCCACCGCATTGAGCTTTGTGCTAGAAGTTGTGTGAATAATATATCTGGGTAGCAATGTGTGTCTCAAGGTGGACGAGTTTAATAGCTAATTACATGTTTGAGTCTGCCTATCTCGCATTTTTTCCATTATGACACCTGAGACAGTAGGTTCGCATCCACAATCCAGAATACCTGGTAGCATTAGGAACGACCATTTGTTTGTCTCCAGGGAAATGATTGCAAATAAGTTGTGCTCCTGATTGAAGCAAATTCGTACGTGTATGTTTGAGACGCATTTCCCAGCGAAGCAACCAGGACGCGTCTTGCCATGTCGATCGATCGGCCCAGTTCTGATGATATGGTCGTGGATGGTGGTATGGTCCCACTCAGCCAATCAGATCGCCGGTGTGCGCCGAACGCCTGTGCGCTACCTCGCGTCTTGTCGGCAGTGTATGAAAATGCTTCCGTCCTATAAATTTAGAGACTCTGTGGCCTAATTTTTGACTCGTTCTTCCAATAGACGGAGTTGCCGCGTTTGTTCTCCTTCTCGGTTTTGGGTCAAACAATTGTGCGCGTAACCACGGGGACGATCCGATAACTGGCAACATCGGGTTCCATATACGTAAGCTACGCGAACAGTGGCAATTCCAGTGGAAGAACTGAAACTATTCCTGCAGCAACAACAGATGCAATTGAGTGTAACTCAACTGAAGTTATTCGAAACGTTGGCCCGCAATTCATCCATGATGTCAGCAAATTTAAACGTCAAACCGGGTTCAACGGTGGACGCCATCACTAACAACAGCAATGATTTTTTATGATACTTATAACGGAATCTTAGTTTAGCCGATACGAGGATGTCTTCCGAATAGAGTTGGCTGACATGGATGATGCAGGAAAGGTACGGTTACTTCTTCGGAAACTCAATACGACAGTACATTTGAGGAGTACTTATTTCATTCGGTCCAACAAACCTCGTGATCTCACTTTTGAAGAAACACTGAAGATACTGACGAATACTTTCGGACAGCAGTTATCCTTGTCCAACACCCGATATCAGTACCTCAAGTTGATGAAAGGGGAACATGATGATTTGATCACTTACGCAAGTACACTTAACCAAGAATGTGCAAAGTTCAAGTTGAGGACAATGACAGAGGATCAGTTAAAGTGTCTAATATACATCTGCGGCTTACAGTCCATTCAAAATGCCAGCAGTCGTACCAGAATTTTGAACAAGGTTGAACAGGAGCCTGATGTGACTGGCATCTGTTACAGCGGAGTGCCAAATGTTGATCAGTTTGGAACATGACACAAGCATGACTGGACAGTCGGGAGTACCTGCAGTCTATGCCATTTCGCAGCAGCCACCCAACCAAGGAACCGAGAAGCAAGGTAGAAAACCCTTATTGAGGCCGCCAACTACATGCTGACAATGCGGTAATTGATATTATATGCGGTTCCGTCCATCCAAGCACCACAAATGTCAAAAATGCGATCGATTTTGGCACATGGAGATGTGTTGTCGTTTCACCGTGTCACTCAGAAGTCTACCTCGCTTTCAAGGAACCATGAAAAGAAACCGAAGAAACGGTACAAAACTGAATTCCGTTTTGGCCACCTTTAACTCCAGTATCGCAACATTCTGAAAGTATTTGTCGGTGAAACTTAACTGCAATCTGGCACGCCTATAGCCAATCACATTGTGCGATCATTGTGGGTCGACCATTCCAGTCTACGTACAATCTCGATTATCAATTTTTTGCATTCTTTATTCGTATTTACCGTTTAGTCCGTGAACTGTCGAACGATGTTTCAGGACCTATGTATACGTTGTCAATGCTGGGTCGGTGCAATGAACCGTGGCCTCACTGAACTCGGTGGGCACAACATTTTGTTATACTCCGTCAAATAATGAAGATATATGAAACTTAAGCACAGCCACAACATGAGATTCACTATTTTAGTTATAGATTTCGTCAGCTACCATCTGAATTAATTTAAAATCCTATCGTGGGCGGTCAAGTGGAAGTACCACCAACGAACACATTTTTCTACTCATTTTAACTCCTGACCGGGTCCACTTATACAGCCTTAAATCATGTAAAACAACCCGCCATTTATTGTGCAGTTCAATTGTCCTTATATACTCCATCTTGTGTTATATTCACACGCACATGGTTAACCTTCCATGCTACCATTAAAATACTACTGGTGCGAAGTCAACGAGTTTAAGTAGACCCGTTTGGTGTGACGTGATCGATAAACGGGGTTACGGCAGCCCAGTAACAACAATGGAGTAATTTTGTTTGCACAATCAGTGAACAAAAAGAAATAGCTAAACTCGGCGGCATCTACTTTTTCTGTTTCAGACTTTAAATTTCTGTCTCATAGTCTCTAGTTGATACAATGGGGGTCCGGCAAGTTTTCCGAAAGCCTGGTGGAAATGAAACAAAATAAGCGCATTAAAAATGTTTTACCTACTACAATAATAACCTGTTGTAAAGACACGGTAACAATCCCAAAAATATGTATGGTTGATATAACGTGAATATCAGTTACAGACAAATTATCTATTGATTAATACTCGACAAAACATCACTCAGTAGTTTTAATGAGTTACATGGCTTCAATTGTCTAAGAAATGTTGGTCGTGGAGTCATCGGCTGGAGTTAACAGGATAGTTACCGTATCTTTATCATAACGGTCGGATGGCCCAGCATTACTCGTAGGCCAGTGTGACCGGGCGTTGAACTATGATAATTTGGTCGTACTTGATGTCAAGTCAACATGATCGACATGGTTGCCTCCCGAATAAGTGACCAGGGTCCACTTCCGGGTTGTGACAAGGATGTACATCAATAACGAACTCTAACAATAATGAAACTCGAGTCTTATGCCTGTTTTTTAAAAGGTCCACCTAAAAAGACTACGTTTGCACAAAGGCTTCCATGGTTTGTGCGTGATTTTAATTTTATTTGGGGGAACTTAGAGTTGTTCTAATCCAAATTTGCTGTGCAATCGTTTATTGACTGTTCTTTTCATATCTTGATCTACTACTTACTATTAGGTGTCTCGTTTGTTTTATTTTTACTTCGTAATCTATGTTCATGTATTTGATTTTGAGTTGCACAGTTGCTTGGACGATTGCACATTTTACTATGTTCTTCCATCGGTGAACGTCCGTTAATCACTAGTTTAACACCACAGCATTGGGTAGAACAATTATTGCACCATACAATTCAAATGATTGCCTCGTTTAGCGACTGAGCCTTAAGACATCTATTCATATTTCTATATGGAATTATTATACACTTCGCTAGAATTTCATAAAAACGACATGCCGGTTTTTATTCCTTGTGTGATCCGGTTGGCCCGTTTTTTTAAGATGTACGACTGAGCTAATGTTTTTGTCTGAAATGGGTATAGGATCTAAGTGCCCAGAATGAACAGAAACAGTGTACTGCCTTAGTGTGTGTCGAATGCAAATAATGAATTATGTACCTTTAGTCTACCGGAATAAATGAAGCGAACGTTGTTCTGTTAAATACAGTGAGTAAATGCTGTGTGAAGCGGTAAAATAAATCATGCATGCTATCTTATCTTAATTACACTATAACCTGTTCGTTACTATGACAACTACTCTAAAATAGCTTCATACCTTATTGATGGTTCTGAAGCTGCTCAGAAGACCACCATCCTGGATAAGAATAGTAAAGTCGAGTAGGTTGATCTAGGCCTGCGTTGGGTCCCAAAATGCTTAACACTTCTAGCACTGCTGTGAAAAAGAACAGAATCTCCTGAATCATAATCGTGTGTTACTAAATCTTAATTTTAGGGAAACAGCGTGATTGTGTCCCTCACTTGATACCAATATGACTACACCGGGTGAATCGATTAGCGATTTGAATTGGATCTGTTTCCGCTAAAATAAGTCCATTCGGTGTTTGGCACAGTTGCGCAAGTAACTGACGCTCTAAGTCCTCAGTCCTGTTTACAGTTGTTTAAGGCGCGTCCTACTATGTCCGGTTTCTTTGAGATGAGGGGTTCCAGCAAGATTCGCGTCTCATCCAACAATGAGTACATTTGTCCTCACGTTTCAATATTGTCCGTGTGCAGCAACCAATTTCCTCCGCAAAACTCCAGGGTAATGACTGCATACTCTGTACTTTTGCATGTCCAACAGTAACCGGACTGGTGCAGTTCCATTGTTGAACTTGTTGAACTGCTGTAAGCGCCACTTGTACGTAACCTATCTATATAGAAAATCTATATAGAAAATTAGTATGCTCAGACGACATACCAATAGCTGGTGAGTGAGTGATGTTCAACCTACATGGCAAACGTGGTCGGAACGAACATTGGCACTGAAGGCTCATCTGTTGATTGTGGCTCGAAGGTCACTAAGGTCGTCTTAACGAGGTCACATCTCACTGGCACATGCGATAAGAGAAACGTGTTTGCTCTACTACGGTTTGGAAGCACGTATTCGGCCGAGTGGCAGCTCACAATCCCCCACCCACATATACATGGTTACGTTGATATAAGCCGTATCGTGAGTACCTGCAAACTGGGTGGGACTCACCTCATGTGGAATTCACAGCACTAAGCTGAGCTTTTTTGCTTCTGTTACAAAGGTTGCTGATTGTTACTGTTAACGACGATGAGTCAACGCGATCTACGTCTAAAGAAACGCTAAATGCAAACAATCTTTCGCCAAATATGGTAAACAACAGATTAATCTAAAAGCAGCACAGGACAAGAGAACGTAGAGAAAGAAAGGACCGGAATAGAACTGCAAGTGGATACGCCCCGAGTCAGTTTTACAGACTAATTCAAAATGTTCCCCTCGATACACATTACTTGTTCAAAGGGGGGAGTTACTAGACCCCACCGCTATTTCTGGAATCGTTTGCAGCTAATGCTATTTAGTTATTCAGATTCCAAAAAACAGTACACTATCACGATGCGAGCGTCGTAATAAACTTCGCCATTGCTCAGTAGGACGACTATTTATCAGATAAAGAGTCTACATCAAATAGTTTTACAATATTTGTTGGAAAACATTAAAATTATTGAAGTTTTTGTGTTGTTTCTCATAGTCACGCAAAAGTACTGTACTCAAGAGATAAACGTGTGATGAGGATATTTATCAGACGACTCACGACAATGATTGGTTACAGCATCATGTTTCGAAACCACAATCGTTGGTTATCGTAAAAAAACATGTCCACGATGTTTCAAACGGAAGGGGCTGGGAATCCACTGACTGCAGTTCGATGCAAATTTTATGACTTGCACTACTCTTAGAATATCTACCTGATGGCTTAAGAAACTGGTAAAATTAAATAACGTGCACCCCACGTAGAAACGTGCATAGATTTATTTCATTTTGCTAAGTGCCAACAAAGGAGTAAAACTGCCAAATTTCTGGGTCGGATATTTCAGATATACGTATATATGTCTAAGTTGGACTGTTCTGCTTGTAAGGATTTCCATGTAAGAAAATTAACGACACTCTCACGTCTTCATACGGACATATTGTTTACATGGCAGCTTACTTGTCAAACAGTTTGAAATTGATCATTACATGCAATGACGCACAATCATTTGTTCAACTGAAGCTTTACTACGTTGGCAAACATTAGATTATTCATACCTTTTGCATAAAATCAAACCAATACCATTAGCTACTCAAATCAGATTTATTTCGCCGGTGCCTTGCAATGACTTCTTGCAAATTTTACATGTTGAACCGGTCTACCTTTAATAAAATGATGTCTTGATAGATGTGTTTGTTTGTGATGCTCTGAAGAACTCTATTTGAGGTGGTCCTCAACTTTGCCTTTGTTTGACGACGTTCATTTGGAAATTGAATATGGGGAAATAAGTACCCGATTGTCGCTTAATGATCAGTTACATAGACATGGAATTCCACCTGAATTTTCAGATTGTCTGAGTTGATATACTTTTATATAACATACTGTTCGCCGAACGAGGTAAGTGTTGATATGCTCAAACCAAACAGCTTTGGAGAAGCTACATTTGTGGTGTTCACAAATTGTTCAGCATATCACTGTTTTTATACTGCTAAAAGCAGATGACAGTAAAGTACATAGTAGCTGGACAACTAAGCGATTGTACGTAAGATAATAAATAGGCACACAGCTTTTGCCTAAACAGCAATCGCAGATTCATCACAAACTTCATTTAAAACCACAACGGTGATTTGTATTGACAGGTCGTTACGGTTTCAGCAAACTCTGTGAACTCGCGTGTCTCTAGCGGTTTATCACACGAAATGAATCTAACCGGTCGTTCGTTCCAACTGATAAGTGTCGCTCCATGCGGGCCACTTACGCCGCTCCATAGTATACTGACAGTTGTAGCGACAACAAAACTAACTGCGCAGCGGCCATTTTTCCGACCGACCTTCCCCTGAACTGTGACATTCTCTATCCCATGTCATTATTCATCGTGTGTATCACCCTGTAACTATGATAATCCAGAAAGACATGATATCTATATTTTCTTCCCTCTCTCTCTCTGGAATAACGAAGGCTTGTGCAATACTTACTAGCCTTCTGGAGGAGAGCTATATAGCGACTATAATGAATAACATTTTTATTGTTGCTACACAGTGCTTAGGTAGGTTAGATTTGGCGAGAAAATCTGTTGTCTGCGATAGCTTCTTAAGCTATTCTATGTCACTTCTCAGTATATCATGTTTCTAGCAATTTAGTCAGATGCTATTTTGATTTGCCGATGTTTCGTATTGATCAATTTCATCAACAGAAAGCCATAGCTCCCAGGCATTGATTTCAATCTCTCCGCATTTACTAATTTCTTCGGAGGGGTAACGCAAATAAAGCTGTATTGACTTCTCATTTATATTTGTATCTGTTTGCGTTTTAGTAAAACCCACAGTCAATCACTTGTGACCTTTAGCTAAAATTTACTATTCATTTTGACTTTAGAAAACACCCAATTGTGAAATTTTGGTTGGATTCGAAACAGTGACGGAAATAGTGTGCCCACACGCGACAAACGTTCTATCAGCTGAACTACGAAGCGACGTCAGAAGTTCAAAAGTTCTATTTTTTCCGGATTACTGAACAGAAAGGGTTTTTACCGGCAGAACAAAAAACACGAATCCGAGTGTAGTTGGATGCAACAGTTTAGTATAATGTGTCCTCGAGAACGCTATCCGAAACTCATGTTCCTCCCGCTAATGAACCAGGCTGGATGATGCTCATTGAACCACCAAGACAATAATCAGCACAATTATGGCACATCTTGTCGATTCGCATCATACCATCAATCCGGCCTCTTCTTTCCGTCCGGTTTTGCGGTTGCCATGGTCAATCACTCACACCATTACCGATCATACTTCTGTGGTTGCAATGGCACCATAATTGTGATGTAACTTTATCAAAACGTTGTCTCCAAATGTGTGGATGACGTGTTTGACTTCAATTGAACTCGTTACTTTAATTTATTTTGTCCTGACAACAATGTTTCATATACAAATTATGTATTCCATAATTCACCTTCAGGCCGGTACAGTTATCTAAGAAGTTACTGATGAGTAATCGGGGATTTGGTTAATTTCAAGTTGAACGTCACTCACATTTAACTGCAGCTGTCGCATTCCCATAGACTTTCCAGTCGGCCCGTTTCGAACAGCAGAAGCACTAGACTCGAGTTTCGCTCTCATTAAAGCTCGTCATTAGTGCATAAGGGGGTACTGGAGTTAGATCGAGATATCAATCAAACTTATTACTGAAAAGCTAGGTCACTGGTCAGTCAATTAGCGATGGCTTGATTGGTCGGTTACGTCACGCTTGTCCATTGGTTTGACCGTGCAGGTTGGCCATCGATCCGATGGATTTCTGGTCACGGTAGGTGTAGCACCTGGGCAAATCGTTGTCAGTGTCATAATACCGGGTCAAGCAGCCTGATGACCGACCTGCGCGGTCAAATCAATGGACAAGCGTGTCGTAACGGACTGATCAAACCATCGCCAATTGACTGACCAGTGACCTAGTTTCTATACTGTGAATATACCCGGTTTAGTCATGAGAAGAAACGCATAGCAAACAAGCTCGTTTTCGGTGTTTCATCATCAGGCTAAATACAACACATTTATATGGGTCAGATGGGGATGATAGATAACATATCACTGAAGCGAAAGATTTCAGTTAACAGTTTCTGTCTGGTTTGAGTCATGAGACCTAGTTACATAACATTGACTTCGTGGGTTGTACGAAATCTGCGAGAGATACGTCACATTTATGAGAGCATTCTATCCTGGGTTTGCGTACACGGCCATGGAAAGTTCAACGTTTTGACTATCCGTTTTTGAGCGCACAGTGGTGGTGAGTATGGGCGAATTGCGATGGTCACTACAATTGATAGTATACGATCTTTGACTTGTTTCGATTATACCCCACAAATTCAATAGTTTTGTACCACTGAGATAAAAGAAAAACCTAATCCGATGTCTGGTAGGTAGGGCCACGAAAATATGCTCGAGCGACAGCATTAAAGAGTAAAGACTATTTATATTTAGTACACTGGTTGAAAATGGCTATCCGGAGAAACTTAGTCAAAAATGTGCTAATAAACGCTAAGATAGATAAACCACAAACTACAGACAAAAAGTCTGTTTATATTTCCTTGCCCTTCAAGGGTTATGGTGTTGCTGAAACCGTAACCAAGAAGCTTAATGTAGCAATCAATAAAACGTATTCCACAGCTAAAATACGCGTTCAGTTTACCTCCACATCACTATTGCGCTTTCAGCTGAAAGATATATTGCCTGTTCACACCGCTTCTTCTTGTGTTTGCCGTTTCTTTTGTTCCTATGGAACAAGCTAAATAGGCCGCGCAACACAGTGATTATCCGAACGCATTCGGGAGCACCAACCAGTGTGGTTGACGTGAGGATCGATAAAACCCTGTTCGTCTGCGGTCGCTACGCGTTTGATCGAGTCGAACCACCTGATCAACCAGATAGAATCGTTCAAGCCAATCTACCGACTGTGTGGGATACAGTCAAAACAGGTCAGAGATCGTATACTATCAATTGTAGTGGCCATCGCAATTCGCCCATACTCACCACCACTGTGCGCTCAAAAACGGATAGTCAAAACGTTGAACTTTCCATGGCCGTGTACGCAAACCCAGGATAGAATGCTCTCATAAATGTGACGTATCTCTCGCAGATTTCGTACAACCCACGAAGTCAATGTTATGTAACTAGGTCTCATGACTCAAACCAGACAGAAACTGTTAACTGAAATCTTTCGCTTCAGTGATATGTTATCTATCATCCCCATCTGACCCATATAAATGTGTTGTATTTAGCCTGATGATGAAACACCGAAAACGAGCTTGTTTGCTATGCGTTTCTTCTCATGACCTAGTTTCTTTGTAATAAGTCTAATCGATATCTCGATCTAACTCTATTCACTTTTTATATAATTGTACTGGCTTAAAGATGAATTATCGAATACGAATGTTCGCCTATATGTCTTTATTCTCATTATCGTAATGGGTATATGTGAAGCGGAGAAATGTTATATATTTGGCCTGATGATAAATAACCAAAAACGAGCTTCATCGCCACACCGTTTTGTCTGATGACCACTTCTAATCGAATGCAAACTCAAGTTGTCAACGCTACACGATTGTTGCATCTGAACCCAGAGATTTTCCACATGGTACCTGAAAGAAACGCTTCAGAATTAAGACAGACCGTGTGATGTGGATATCAAAATAGGTGATCGTTGGTAAAGATCTACAAAAAGGCTCATTTGTTTTATTCGACGTTATCCGCTGTCAACTATAGACACTTTCTGCGCGAGTGCGATGCGCCATCGTAATCTGTTCTCCTGGTGTGTTCAATATCTGCCGGTTGCTAAGACGGTGAATGAGGCAGAATGTGTTGGTTTATTATGTAGATGTAAGTCGAGTTAACGGTTGAGTCGCTTCAAGTAACTTTACGGTGGTAGCAAATAAGAATAAAGGGAAAATAACCACCATTGTTTTTGTTCAGCCCACAAATTGAGTACAACTCAGGTTAAACAAATACCTTTGAAACTGCAAAGATAGACGTCATTGTTCCGCAAACCATTTATATTATGCTTCTTCACTTACTAACGCTGATTTCAAAAGAAGCACAAAAAGATTTTGGGTTTGCTCTGTTTACGTTATTAACTGGACTCACTTCCTGGTGATTATAATGACGGCTAGTGGTTTAATAATCAACTAATGCTAATCCAACCTATTTGTTAAAAACAGCTGCAAAGTTCTAACCCTAAAGTGAGAGTTATTCAAAAGGATAGTGAAGCATAGTGTTGTTTTCTTACTAGAAGTGGACTATGGCCACACTCACTTCAGCCTTGAAACACTTAAACGACCATTTGCCTACTGATGCATCAGCAGGTGCGCAAGTGTAATGAACCATGAGGGTTGTTCATCAGAACCAGCCTACATCAAAGATGGATTTTCAAACCACATAGAAAAGATTTTGAATAGGTGAGTTTTAACTGGAAGTTCTGTAAACTTTTCACGCTAGTTGCAAACGGATTATGAACTTTACTTGGAAGATGTCAAATTAATCAGATAAGTGCTTTTAGTTGCAGAGGTGCGTGCAATTACAACAATCGTTGAGACTAAATGCAACTTGTGGTTCCGACCTCTAGGACATATGACGACTGGCCTTCAGTCTATCAAACTGAATGAGTCAGTAAATTGGACAAGTCAGTCAATGTGCCAAGCAAACTTTCTCAGACTCCAGATGGCAAAGTCACTTCTCTTGGGCATCCCACACACGCTCGCTTGTATCGATTTGATTCACTGTGTTATGTAAGCCACCTGATTGTTGGATATAAACGCAGATTTATAAGCGGTTTTCGTACATCTCCGTACTGAGCTTCCAAATATCCCGTCGTCAAGCCTGACAAGTTTTTGATAGATCTTCAATTGTATTCTTAGATGTTATCGACACGTCATTACTTATTGTTTGCAGTGATTTCAACCGGCTTGATACCACCATTTTGACGACGCCCGGCCTACAAAACTGTGATCTTTCTTATGCGTCTGAACGGATATCTCGATTTAGCAGATGTTCTCAGTCCACAGACGCGCTTCAATTGGCACATTTGACTACTCTTTGTGGAGCTGTCCCTTATGGTTTACGGTAAGACACGCCACAAGCTCTTTACTCATTGCGGAAATCGCAGAATCGGACTTCTGCAGTCCCTTCCCGACAGTTATAATAAGCTTGGGGAAATGATAATCTCATCTGACTTGATTTTTGTGGTTCATGACTGCCCGCATGTCCACTATGATCAGCCGATCCGCTACCTAAATCCCTGCTTCGATATTTAGTGCCACTGGAAAACAGTTTTAACTCGTGCAGACGAATTTTCCTCCCCGTGTCTCACAATATTCCGAAGGAAAAAAGAAAAGGCTTATAAATCAAAAGCTACTTCGTCTGTCAAATGCATCTCAACGTTTGACTAAACCAACATAACACTGGGTGACAACAGCTG
The DNA here is from genome assembly GCA_013368495.1 of Paragonimus heterotremus. Taxonomy (NCBI): domain Eukaryota; kingdom Metazoa; phylum Platyhelminthes; class Trematoda; order Plagiorchiida; family Troglotrematidae; genus Paragonimus; species Paragonimus heterotremus. Next base: position 41,570 of record LUCH01001005.1, read on the forward strand.
CAGCGAGATCTAGCAACTCACATAAAGGCTGAGCGAAATGAAAATATCTACCAACAGACAACCTGTTAACGACAAAGCGCACAACCGTAGCTTTAAAAAGATAACGACTAACCTCAATTCCCACAGAGTTTCTGCTTTCCACTGGTCTTTCTGACACAACTGAGAACTCAACTGGTTTCAAAGGATTTTTCCGTTTGAAATCCAGTAAAGCAATCGAACCTGATGGGATATCATCGATTGTTCTTACGGAATGTGCAGAATTTTTATACCAACCTCTAAGTGATTTATTCACTCAGCGATTCAGACAGTGAAAAACTGCTGACTGCTGGAGGGCAGCATGCATAACACCAAGTCCCAAAAAGTGACGACTGAACTTCATCCGGTCTCATGTACATCTGCAGCACTGAATGTTTTTGAAAATCGAAGCTGAAGTGAACATTGTGGATTCGAGCTACTTTGCTTATCGTCGCTCACGTTCAACCTTAGGTGTTCTCGCTTGTCCAGTTCGTTTCATTCTGTCATATCTTGAAGAAAATCAAGGGTCATCCGCCTATGTTTTTTAGCCTATTGCGATGATTTTGGAAACGGTGACATAGCGGTGCTACTTTAAGTTCTCAAAAAACTTGAAATTCAAACTTCAATTGTCAAGCTTTTACGTGATTATTCTACAAATCGAAGTCACTCTACTCAGTTCGATGGTCAAACCTGGTCGCCACTCATCACTAGCCCTGGTGCCCTACAGAACGCAATCCCCTCACTTTCCTTATTTTCACTTTATACTGCGTGCACGCCAGTAGACGGTCGTACCTTCGTAATAAAATATGCAGATGATAGGGTGTTGGACAACAAGAACTCAACTAGATTTTCTTCCTCCGCTCCGTTGGACGATTTATCCGAGCTAGGAAATTCTACCGAGCCTCACAGGGTGTCTCTTAACACACTTAAATATATCTGTATTTTGTTTTCGCTCATAAAGACACATCAATATGACGGACTTTCTACTACATGTTCCTCCCTTCGTATAAACAATGAGTCTTTACCTCGACTGCTTTTTGTTGGATAACAGAGGATTGTTCTGATTAGCAACTTTCATGGTCACTTCATGTTATTGGTGTTTTCAACAAAGTCCGGTTGCTTTCATTTTATGCTTGGCGCTCAGATTCACTCGCCATTCCCCACAACTTGGTTAGTCGATTTATTATTGTTCAATCGTTTTCCTTAATATGCTGTTAAAGGACTGAACATTTTAACAGATCCTTAAAACATCTCTCATTACAGTGGCATCCCCCGTAAACAATCCGTTGATTTTATTGATTCTCATCATTTTAAAATATGCAAACTTTTCAGCAAAAATCCCATCGGACACAAACCCCTCTTGAGTCCGGATCTATCTAAGTGTGTTTGCACATCTTCTGCAAGATGCTGGCACAAACATTTGCTTGCACGTGTACAGTATTATTACTCTTCCGTTACACCCTATTTGGCTTGTAGAGGTTTCCTTATTTTTGTTTGCAAACGATGTTCCATTTCTGTACAACAACCTTTTGTATCATCTATACCTGTTGATCAAATTGATACAAGTGACCTTGCAATACAATACAAATTTCGTGCACGTCAGTATGCTCTTCTCTTCGTTGTGCAATCGTTTGACCATACTACACGGATCTATCATCCAAGTTTTTAGCTCCGTTGTACCACGAACATCGTCGCATCCCGGATCGCACTTTAGCAGTCCACGGCATCTCTGAGATATCACCCACTTCTGGATACTGGTAATTTTGAATATTGTGGTGGTCATCTCGAACACTTGTGAACACTTTTCTGTGAGTCAAACCCTTTTGATTACCATAACTTATTGGAACTTTGTAGCTATTTTTGTCTCACTCGTTCATCCTGTTATCACCGCTAGCTTAGTGAGTTACATTCGCATTTACCTAATCTGTCCAGTAACTCATCTTGACCAGTACAGGCTCGAGTTGTACACATACCTAACTTTCACACCCTTGACTTAGCCTCGAAACCAAGTCAATTGTTACTATTTGCAACTGATAAGTACTGTGGCCGATTTTCTTAACCGGTTTTTGAGTTCCAAAGCTGTACGAACAGTTTTGTGGCCAAGGTATACTTACTTGTATATCCTCCGTTTACTGGGGATATGCGTACGTAAAAAACGGTAACCCACCTTTCGGATTGCATAAGGTATCTTACTGACCTGATTTGACTTAACGTGATTTCGCTTTTCCGTTGATTTTCCACTTACTGCCACTTCATTGCGCTTAGTGAAGTGTTAAGACACATCTTCATAAACTCAGCATATGACTAATCACTTATTGTGGCTTCTCGATTAGCTTACTCATCCTAATATTTGCAGTTGTCTCGCCCGAACCTGAGGTAGGAGTGCACATTCACTAACAAACCTCAGCTAACTGATAACCAATGAACAAAATATAGGTCAGGTAATCGAGATCGTAGGCAATATTGACCGTATTATGCAGTAAGACTATAATCTTTTGTGTTTTTGGTGGCTATCTTGTACAACTACCACCGGTTGAGCAACCATTCATCTACAGTTCACAAAACGAATGTTGTTTTCTTGCCCTACAAAGAGCTTTCCTACTTTGGTAGCTTCTGAATAGTCGCCTCCTGAACGCCTGATTAAAACTCGACTGGAATCATCTACCTAAAGAATATAAGTTACCCACAAAATAGTAAGTCCATCAGCCGTATGAATTTACTTCAGTGCTGACCATATCCTTCCCTTAGTTCACTGACAGTGAAGTTAACACGAACTCATTATCACAGTTTTGAAATACTATGAATACGCAATTGCTGCTTGAAGTTTGTGATTAGGTAGTCCGTTTCACTTCATTTTGTGAGGCGTATGTCACGTTTTGCCTGTGACGGATGCCCAGACACTTTGTAGACCACATAAGTATAATTATGTTACTATGAAGACAGTTTCAAATCATGTTTACTAAGCAGTCTTCGTATTCCATGACATATTTCCTCACACATTTTTCTGAGATGCAGCTAGCGTATGTCCACATGTAGGACTTTGTGTGTTCGTTACATATGGCACCGTCTGGGTATCCGATGGATGATTGTGTTTGTGTGCGTTAAACATGACCACACGTGAGGGCATGTTCCAATCTGGTGAGCACTAGTCTGTCCGTTTGTTCTCGTTGTTGTGCATGTGCGAGTAGGGATGAGAGTTGAGCTGCTTCTATTCTGGCGAAAGCCACTCATGTGTGAGGAGGTATGTTTAAAAGGATAATTCGTTGTTCCCATCTTAGTAAATCATTATTCCCCCCTTTTCTGTATTCTTCCAGACAGCTAGAGCACAGCAGGATTAACTGGCTACATGCGTGTTTGTTCATTCACAGGTGACTGGATTCACTGTAATATGTCCGCGTCTCTGCTCGGTTGGTTTTGCGTCTGCCGGTGACATTTCTGCAAAATAATTGCCACCGCCGTCATCTGTAGGTCTACTGTAGTCGTTTTTCTAATTAACGTCAATATTATTGGCTTATACACTGTTTAAAAGTAAGTATGGAAGGAGTTCAAGGGTCATTTGTAAGTCTGCCAGAGGAGTCCCGTAGCAGTCACCGCAACAGCAATATTAACACCATACGTCAGGAAGCGTTACGTAATACGGACAGTGAACTCAAATCTTTCAGTGAACCCAGCAGTGCTGTGGTTTCTATAGCCACTGGATTCCATGACATAAAATCTTGTGCGACGACAAGCAGTGTACAAAGTAACCATTTGCAAGAAAACACACAAGCTTCCATAAGTCCCTTACCCATTCCGTTGTCCGATCACTCCTTGGTAATTTTTTCCAGTGAAAAGAGCCATAGTAATCTGACGATAACAAACAAACGTTTATCAACAACCAAAATCTTTTCTTCTGACAAAGGTGATAACTATTACGAGCCAGCTGTTAATGATGGAGAACTTGGGACAATAGACTGCTTAAACTCTGAACCGGTAAATAGGAGGAGAAATGACAATATTGTTAAAAATATGGAACAGTCTATCAAATTGTTTATTGGACAACTACCACAATGGATTGAAGAACGTGATCTTTTCCCGCTATTTGAAGTCTATGGACCGATACAAGAACTTGTCATTTTAAGAGATCGTCTCACCGGAGTTCATAAAGGTACGTCAACTATACTACAGTATTTTTACCATATTTAGTAGTTAATACTTTAGAGTCTCAAAATAAGACTTTCAAAGTCAAGCTAAGGAACGAATTGCCCAACTAGGCGACCCGTACAAAGACATGTAAAACCTTCATAGTGTTGTTTATTTTTTAATTTCGTGCAATAATGTGCACTCTGACACAACACTATGAGTCTGTTTGACATTTTATAGCTAGCTTTGTTGCAGTACGTCGTTGAGTGCAAACGTTGTGTCCAACCTATGTGAATCCTTATAAGTAGTGGTGTTAAAATGTTGCTCGATACACCCGTTCGCCATGGGTTAAGTAAAAATTAATTAAACTCATCTCGATCAGGTCATGGAACCATTTTGGTACATGTTCTTTGGTTAGGGGTTAATAATGCATTATTCATTTCTGCTCAAGGGCGTTAACACAACGTTTTGTATGCTCCTGATAGGTGAATGTAAGAGCATTGCACCCAGGTTGATACCTAACTTGTTCGAACACAGTCCGTTGGATTGGACACAGTTGCATGTGACTGCCATTTTGTAATGGTTACGGTCACAGAGACAGAAAATGGAGGTCGTAATATTTCATGATACTCACTCTCAATCCGTCACCCAACCACTGGTTTATTCCTTGTCAAATAAAAATAACCTGAATGAGGTCTGAACCGAAAACCCCGTAAGGCAAGGGCGGAAGCTTTTTCTGTTCGAACATCTGTTTGAAGGAGATATCTTGTGAGTCCATATAAGCACAGAACCGGTCCCGAATTGTCGGTTTAAGAGGGAGGGATATGAAATATTCTGTCTGTAATCAGACAACTACATTCGCTTCAAGACATTTCCCAGCTTCTCTGTGGGGCCTAACAGTTTTGTATGCCCGTCAAACAGGTATGCGCAAAGGACCCTATGCCGGGTTTATCTCGAGTTTATAGGTTGGTTACTTGCCAGTCTAGTCTTCTGCACAAAAGCCATGTTCGTATGACTCAAACTGCATGTATTCAAAAATGGCCGTCTTGTATTTCTACACACTTCTGTCATTATAAAAAGCAATAAAACACCCAGCGTATTGAAAATGTGTGCTTTTTTACTTGTCGGAATGGTTAGTGATCTTGCAGCCATAGTGAAGAATGAGTCTCAAATCATTGCTGGATGCCCGCCACCAGTCTCTTTGTCAAAGTGCATATCGTCCCTTCAAAAAACTCAATAACACCACTTCCGCACATGAAGGCCATAAAAGCTAGTATTCTCACTGGGATGTCTATGAGACTTGTCCCCGCTTACTTTAAATCGCTTTACATCTGATCCCAATCGGTGGTGATTAATCTCTTTTCCTGTTGATAAGTCAGTCATAGACAGTTCTGTTTTTAGGTTTTCCCGGAGGAGGTCAACGAAATTGCTGGGTTTCTCTCAGACGAATTTTACGTTCGGTCGAAAAATAGCTGATTCATCTAGTTCGGATGAACAGAGGGTTGATACTTTTGCTGGTGTTCCCATGTAGAGATGGATCTTTCAGGAAACAAACGGCGACACAGCTTGAATTTTGAATTGTGATGATATGTCTTATGCTCGCACTTTCTTAAGTTTGAGGTCTTTACCCACCAGGCTTGACGAGGCGTTTTACAGCTGGACTTGGAGAAATTAGAAATAAGTGGCTCTGATTGACCGTTTCGAATAAACGTGAAGATAACAGCTCATCAACTCGGGAATTTTGCTGTAGCATCGTGGCACCTACAGACGTAAATAATTGGTCTGTCGTATCCGTGTCACAGAACGGTCATTTTGTCACAAATTTGCTCATAAGTCGCGCGTGTATGCGCCCAGAAATTGATAACATTGTAGGTACATAGACCACTCATGGTTTCAGTTAGACTAACTTTTAATATTTGCTAAATTATCACAAGGAAATCAGAGTTATCAAACACTTTCTAGGCAGTATGACCTTCAACGTACTCAGTTTGTTAGGTACGAAATGAGACTGCGAAATACTGCTATAAAACTGTCCACAAGGTGTGATGGTTTCATAATGGAAACAATAAAGGTTTTTCAGTGTCACTGCCATTTTTTCAATTTATTGTTCATATGGAGTATACGACTTCATGCATGGAATACCTCTTCTCAATTCACAGCATTTTAAGAGGATGTAGATAACTTCGAGGCTTACCCAACTGCGTTTTATAATATAAAGTTTCTTCAGAGACTTCAAATTGATAAAAGGCAAATCTGAACGGATTCGGTTTAACTCGGACGAAATCAAAATCACCAGATCGAATCTTGTCTTGAAGAGTCGCTTCTGCTGAGTAGAGTTCGGAAATTTGAAGATATCCTCTTGAAAACTCACAGAACCCCGCTGAAATACTGAAAGTGAAGGCACTATCGTGCAACAAGAATGAACGTTTCAGAGAGCGCATTTAGTTAGGAGGAAAGAACTCATATTTACTTCAAATCACCTTGGTAGGAATTTTAGATATAATTATGACTTACTGGTTCCCATAGAAATGGTCAGCTGCCTACCTGGTGTTACAAGATACTTGTTCTGCACGTACTCATTAGAACAGAACTGCAGTTAATCCCCGCAGTTTCTTTTGAAAACAAGGTGGTAACCAGAGTGTGTACGTATTGATTTAGAATGTTAATACAGCTCATCCGTTAATGTAGTCCAGTGCCAACCTAGTGAATAATTTCCACTGCTCTGATGTAATTTATTTTGACAATAGCTACTTGGTGTTTTCAAAAGTGGTATATTCATGTTTCTCACACATGGAAACCCAAACACCAGCAATGCATCTTCAGATCTTGAATTTAAAACCATCCCATACAGCAACAGACATGGGTGAACTATGTTTTACTATCTATGCAAGAATTTCTTTGCTGCTGTACCGGACGGCGGATACCAGGTTTAAGTGATTAGCCTTAATGAATGATCATTGTCCAAAATGTCACTTACACCTCTAAGCAAGAAAGTTCATCTAGTTGGTAGTAGACACTCGAATCCACTGAAACAGATGTTTTATGCTATAATTATGCACACCGTTCTGCAAGACCGTAGAAGCAAGGATCTTTCTCATTTGGAATAAACGAGTACCAGATGTTGAAAATCATGAAGTTAATTGGGGTTGTGACATGTTTGGTTGATAAACCCAGACAGCTTTTACTCAACCTTCTCCTAGTAGCGGTGATATGGGTGAGGATAAACATTACGCTTGTGACAATTGTGATCAGTACATTAACTTCCTCGCGCCCTCAACGTATATTTCATTAAAGAGAGAGTAGGTCGGAATTCGGGAAGATGATTCAGTTAGCGCTTGTCTCACGACCAACAGATTCGAACTGAAGGAATTCGCTAAAAATAATAACAGACAAAACTAAACTTGCCTCGTAACGAAACGCCAAATGAGAGTGATAACAATATTTTACATTCGACCAGTTATCTGCGAAATTTTTTCAGTACTTTCCGGCTGAAGCCCTGTAACTGAGTCTGTTGTGCTGCGGGTTTTCATATTTTACTTAAAGCTTAGGCAGCCATCGGACGGTACACTAACACTCAGCTGTCCGTGGTGTGACAAAATTTGCATACCATTAGGCCTATCGAATTTTAATGAAGACACAGTCAACGTGACTTATTCCCGTAAGGCTGTTTTGCATACCGTTTGGTCACTAGTAAATCTTCTTCACCTGCGCAATGAACTGGATACGTTTGTCTACCTGACGATGATCAGTCATCACTTTATTGGATATGTGTGACCTATTACATGAATCCGTATACTGGTAACGTTATCAACAGCAATTTCAATTAGGCCGCGTAAAGTTTGTTCCCAGTGGACGTGTGACAAACTAAAAATTTGCATCTGTATATTAACACCTTTTTGTTTGTTGCAACCACGCTGGTTGAAACCAATTTGATGGAATTTATGACAAATCTGTGGAAGCGTATTTTCAATATGTTGGCGTGATGAAGGTTGTAAAATTGCTTTTCTAACTAATGAATTTTACTGCAAAAATAAAATCATGGTTACCTCGTGTAACAATCTAATTACACAAACAAGAGAGGTTTTGTTACTCGTAACAAAAACACATTCGATAATAACTTAATGTTGAATCAGGGAATTTATTTTGGTAAACCTAAATGACTTAAAGTTGGCATATGTGGTTCCTTCAACAAAGCATCCAGGAAACCTCTGAGTACATTGTTCTCGTTTCAAGTTGTCAGCCATCTTTGAATCCCCTAGGGCGTCTAAAATGCTTATGGGTTCAACTAATCTACACAAACTTTAGAGTTTGAGTGGAACCATGTTCTGTATATATTTGATTCCGCAGATCAAGGGAATTGTTACATTTCTTCTGCAATGCAAGTCGTTTGTCTGATGGTGACTAAGAGGGACGAAGTCCCACTTGATTGTTAGTTTAATATGTATTTGTCCCTTCACACCATCCTCTAATGAAAAGATGCGTCGATCTGTTTGGCAGCTTTTATTATATTTCATACGGACGGTTTCGACAGAACTTTGAAGGAAAAACCACTTTAACAATACTTTTGTGAACTGAACTTTGAATATGTTACCATACAAATGATGAAGGAGATAGCGATGAACCACGGGTTTTGTTACACATACATCAATTGTTGGATGTGTTGTTGGGTTCCGTTCGATGCACGATTCGAGGGCAAAATGTAATCCCGGATTCTAAATTAACTGCGTCAAACGTTTTTCATGGAAAGATCGATAAACATACTTAACCTATTATCTTATTCAATCGAACATTAACACGCACAATTTGCCTTACGTCAATAAGCCTTCCGACAGACTGATTAAGTACAGGGCACGAATTCGGCTCCGTGATAGGCAAATTAACCTTTGTTACCTGGATATATGAAACCGGTACATTTTAAATAAAAGGTTTCAGAAGTAGAAGAATAAGGTTGTTCATATGTAAACGCCGTTTAAGGTTTATGCATTGAATTGGTCATCAACATGACGTTCTTGCCCTTCTAGTACGGAAAAGTCTGCCACAACTAAACCACTTGTATCATCCTGTGATACGCCCATGTTGTCTGTGTTTAAAGGTCATATTTTTGACCCATAGATCTTCTGTGGTCATCGGCTGACTATATGGCTATTGTTGACAAACTTTGGGAGTCATATTACTTATGCTGCTCCAAAAAGTATCAACATACTACCTCGTATGAAGCGGGACAGGTATAAGATAATCAAACCTTAAGACAATTGTGGGTAAGCTGATTGGAAACAGTCACCTAGTTAACGTACCGAACTTTCTTCTCTCATTCTCTCTATTTGAAAATCGTTGAGTTCATCGGAATCACCTCATCTTTCAGACCTTCATTTTTGCTTCGGTTACTGTTGTCAGCGTAAGCAATCCGATCTTGTTCGAGCAGAAACAGATCTTCCAAGCCCTCCCGTTGCTCTAACTACAGACCAATTCATCCGATTGATGATCAGTCAACTAACATTCTAGTGATTTCCACTGACCTGAGTAAGTGAGGAAGCCATATGAATTTGACATTCACCAGACGGCGCTTTTTACTTCATCTTGGAACTCTGTAGACGCAGCAGCCTGATGAGGTTTTATCAGAAACACGTTTGTCATGTTTTGTTCTACGTCGCGGGGGTACTGTTATAGGTACAAATGTCTGGTTTAATTTTAGACCAGCTTTAATTATACCTTGTCTGTAAAACGCTTAATCAGAATTTCAAAATCTGGTGAAGTTCGTTGGCGTTTGTGTGCAATTTTGTTCGCACATTCAACTTGAAGCTATGTTTATTGTGGTTGTGTAACATGCTTCAAACGATCGTAAGATGGAAATTCCCTCAATTGCTACTCATTCAGAAAACATAAATCCGTGGAAATTTTGTCTGGTAAATACTTTCGTACACAAACAACAGATAATATATACCAGTGGGAAAGAACTTAACCAACAATTTCATGCCTGAATGGTTTAGACTTTTATATTTTTTGGTTTTGCTTAGCCTCCTTAGTCCCTTCCAAACACTCTGAAAACTACACCCTAGCACCAGTTTCAAAACTGGCCATTTTTGAATGGTCTGATTGTTTCTGCATTAGACGTCCAACATCTCTGTCAACGTTGCTCTTTTATCTTTTTAGATTAGCCTTTTCAATTCAGTAGTCCGACCTTATCTAGATTTTGAACATAGCGGCGTTCGAACGACTGGCAACCCGGTCTCAGCATATGTATTTAGATATCAGAAGAAAACTTGAGCTTACATCCCGACCATTATAAGTCAAAATTGCTTCTCGAGAACATGTGTCCGTGTAAGGAATTCACAAAATGACCACATACCTTCGATCATTTTTCTTAATATAAATTAGTATGTAGATATTAAGACTCATCTCAGTTTTGTAAGAACTTACGGAGTAACATAAAGTTTCCAGTGGAGAACCCACGAACATAGTGTACAAACCCGACTTGGCAATATTCTTATCTCTTTTCCTCTGAACGGGCTGTCTTACAGTGAACAAAACGAAACTTGGCACTTCCCAAAAATTCACCACAAGAACACATATGACAAAAGTTCATACAAAACTCAAAGTGATGAAGAATATTGCTTGGTAAATATCTGGTCGATCTGTGAATCCTACATTCGCTAATATTGTCGCAAACAAAGCTTCATATTTTTCGCAGTTATTTCTTAACGGTCGTTATCATCCGCTATTTGTTGCTGCTGTCTGAGCTGAGTGTTGTCCTATAGTTGTTTCATCCTGAAGTAGCTTATAGCAGTTAGAAACTGTCCACATACTAAATGTACTTACAGCACAGCATCGGTTTGCGCCAAAATCCTTCAACATCTGGATTAACAAATGAAACAAGAAACAATGCGTTTATCTAAATGCTAAGTTGTTCTTATCCGCTGAATTTCACCAAGCAGTGTACTGCCAATCAACTTAGCTTTAACCCGGAGACTGCAACATTAAGATGGTGCATAAAAAATGTTTGTCAGTTAACCAAAGATTTCATTCAAACAGACAGATCACGTTTTCTCCTATCTGAACAATCCATCCTTGAGTGCGTACATAAGGCGACATACATCTCTTCTCGACTAATTGTGAGCATTCATTTCGTCTTTTGTTCATAATACTTTAACAAAGATGTTTGTAAGCTGAGTCCACGATCCATTCGAGGATCATGAATTCTTTCTTGCTTTGGTAAACATACGGCAAAAGCCGTCAGGGTGACCGGTCAACACTACTGCCTTTTTTTTAGGATCTAGAAGAAATAGGCCACTAGTCACAACTAAGATTCACAATTCAGTTGGTACAACGCTTGTCGGTTACGGACATGCTGTTTCTATCGTAGAAGCCCAGATTTTTCTGAAGGTTTATTTTCCAACTTATTTTTCGACGTTTCTAATGTACTATGGTTTCTTAGTTGTATGCATTCCTTCCACAACTTTCAAGAGTAAGAGGGGCTAAGAATTCGTGTTCCCATTAACTGTTTTTCGTCAGAATGTCAGATGTTCCAAATCCTTATCAGTGGTTCAAAATTGTGCTTAACTGCCAAACTACTGTGAGAACTAGAATATTCCGAAGTTTAAAAAATGAATGAGAAAGAGGTGAATTTGGTTCCTTAAACCCCTAAGTCCAAAAGGTGCTAACAAGTGCTAGCAGGTCACAAACAACACCCGAGCTGTAATATAGGACAAAGCGACATCTGCCTGACAGTTATAATGTCCACTTTGATAATCGTCTCTACCTCACAGACACTTCAGTCAGACAGTAAAATTCACACCGCTGAAATCTTCAACAACCGTATTCTTTCAGATTCTGGATGGGTCAGGAAGACCCGGGCCAGAAAGCTCAACACGACCTGCCGTTCTTAACTCACTATGCCAGGTCATTGTTTGGTCACCTTGTATATTCAACCTGCTACCTGGTTGCTCGAATAAAATCGCACGGCGTTGTGAAAGATGGGTTGGTATTCTTAATAGTGATCGAGTCATTTGAATCTTCAAATTTCTGAGGTTAGTGTAAGTGAGTTTGGTTGACTGTCACGACCAGAACTCTGTCTTTTGACCTTTTGGTTGCTTACCTGCTGATTCCATCCAAGTTGTGTTGCTGTGCACAAACACCAGTGATTATTGCCAGCCACTAATAACCACTCCACGTTGTAATAAAAAGGCCGCCCTGTGATTGTGTGAATGCTACTCTTAAGTTAAACCAGGGCATCCTTTTTATACCAAACACGCCTTAGGTTATAAGCCACCGCCGTGAAAATTAAAAAATTTACCTCTGTTTTGCTTCACATAATCTCGTCATTCGCGACACAGCTTCCTAATTATATAAACCGATCAGTAGTCTTCAACACCTCTTTTTCTAACTCAAAACCTACTTTATTGTTTCAGTCGGGGTAACTACCTGTTATGTTCGACCGCAAAACGCATCCCAACTGAGTGGACACAACAGCGTAAGCGTCCATAAAGTCTGTTCCTCACAACGGTTCCTTGTAGCCATTCTTGCTAGTGTCAGCTACCTACTCACCTGAACAGATACCAATACCTGCGAGAGTAACAGAGAAAACAAACAACCTTGATGAACGCTGTTATTTTACGGAAGGTGGTCAACAGACTTCTTAACTCCCCAAACCCAGCAAGTGCAGTAAGTAAACCTAGCAATTATAGCACCAAAATATACTTGCGTGCTTGGTTAACATACTCAAACCCCTAAGTAACTCCAGCGGTGTATACCGATCAACCTAGTCAAGCACACGGTCGTAACCTTCAAATACGGCACTTGTTAGCCGGTGCTGTTCCTGACGTTATCTAACATTGCAACTAAGATTTATGTGCCGTATCCAAGAAGGACACCCATCCTCTCCTTTCTACGGCTTGCCTCCTCTGCCGCAATGTGCCGACAATTAAGGACTGAGGTCCAGGTCCTAGTTGTGATAGCAGTTGGATTGTTTTTTGGTGGTTCCTACGGTTATCCCTAACTTCCTTCTTAAGTTAGTATCTTACGAGGGTGGTGTAATTAAACTACTCGAATTAATATCACGTAATGGACTAGCTTGAGCCTACTGCTAGCCTCGACGCAGTAGAAACAGAAGACCGGGATCTGTGGACGCGGGTAGTTTATTTCGACTTGTAGTTTTATAAACTGACAGAGGCAATGTAATTGGTTAAACGATGTGGAACAGGTACGTTAAGTTTTCAGGTGTTTGAATTGCCTAGGGATCCCTTGGTTGACGGTTTATGGACCAGTAGCAACAGGGTAACCAGAACATTGACAAGTGATTGTACTGGTGCCATTTCCACTGATGGACCGTGACCTGCAAATGTCCGTCATGGAACCTCAGGTTACTGAAAGCGGACAAACTCCAGTTGAGAAAGTCCTTCCTAAATATCCAAGCCAACTAACCCAAATGAGTGAAGATTTCCACTAGCACCTCACAGTTTTCTTTGAATAGTGAGATATCAACCTTCCCCAACATGTAGGCTTGAGTCGTTTCAAGGTCACCATACGGTCGCGGTTTGGGTGAATGTTTCTAGATTGATCAGTTACGGTGTAACATCAGAAGTATATAGAGGTAATAGACTGGAAGTAGGAATTCAGCTGAAATGTCTCTCAGAATGTCTGCCTACTATGCCAGTGTTCTTGATTTACTATGTACACGCGCGTCAACTATCTCTTTAACAGGCTGACTGTTGCTTGACCTCCTGGGTCGTTTAAAGGGAATAAGCCGGAACAATATTTCTATATTTCCAATGCAAAATCAGCTTCTTCCGTCTTCTCAGGTAGCTAACCATTCCGGCCTGTTGTCAGGTTACGTATGAGACCCTTTCTAATATTTATTTTCAGTTTGTTCTGGCAACTGACGGTCAGGCTTTTTGACCTATTTTTTAGTACCTCTAGAGCCTTTTCTGCTGTCAAGTGCTTGTGTCCATGTGCCCACGCACCGGAAGCAACAGCACCTGCTTCGTGAATTGCCTGTGGAATGCGGGTTCACCACGAGGTGAGATCTGAACGTGTCTAAATTCCCCAAAGACCTTGCGTTACCAATTTCGTAACTGTCAACAGTTGCGACTGATTTGAAACGTTGCTGAATGAAATAAATATTGAATCGAAAACGAGCAACAACATAGTTTGAATCACGCCCGTGTTCAATTAAGATTAGGAATTCCGCATGTATCCATGCCATCGTTAACAGCTGCATGGTCTACCTGAGACCGTGACTGGTAAGGAGATGGATGACGTCAAATTCTGTAGTGATGCGCTTTATGCCCAAAACCAGTGATCGATAAAACAATTGGCACTCATTACAGTGATACGGCAGTCACTCACCACTGTCGAAGCAACTTGGTGTTAACCTAACTTTGCGATCCAACTTCAATTCAGCAGCACTCGACTTTTATGTTCACATCTCCAGCAATATCGGGGCTACATGTCGACAGTAGTACAGCAGCCAACTTGTCACGAAAGGTACATCTGAATCTTTCACTATTACAGTACCAGGAGCACCAGCATGCACTATCAGTAGACACCGGAGGATTTGCCATTCATGTGTGAGTCTGTTAGAGTTGGCTTGACTCGTGGCGCGTAGCCTAACACTATCAGAAATCCAATCCGTCAACACTGTTTCCACCACAGTGCTCAGAACTATTAACTTCCCGCCTGATAGGTGATAGAGGTCGAAGAGTCATCCACTGAGTAAGGCTGATGTCCAAGGGGTGTACTTGTGCCGTTAATTCAATCCCTTCAACCTCAAAAAACGCATCATATTGACTTTCAGTGTGTCAGGCATCTCAACAAGTGCACTTTACTGACCCGTCTGTTTCAGAGTGCGGGTATTGATGGAGTCTATATGTGTTAGCATGTAGAGCCAAGACAGCTGACTAGTAAGAATAGGACCCTGAACATTCCTTCATTTAGAGGAAGAGAAATGAATAGAAAAGGCCTAACATGGCTGTTGTAACTAACAACTCTACTTTTGGGAGTTAAGTAAAAAATACTTAAGACTAGAGATGGCGAGGATCCTAGGGGTGGATTGGACTGGACAGAAGAGTGAGGAACACCAATTACTTAGTTTTGCCTGTCTACCCTGCTGTATGCAGTAGATAGGACGACTCTGTATATGCTGCAAGACAACGGATGTACAATCAAACTATTCACTATGGAAAACTTTAAAAATGCGAGCTGTGACAATCACCAGGATGCCAAGGCCTCAGTAGATAATGAGTTAGGATTATCAATCACTTAAGTCAAAACCGTGTAATGTGAGGCAACAGATGGGTAGCAGTGAGCTAAAACTAATGCCGTTTTCTGGGATAATAATATAAGCTTCTCCTAGTCGTCAGTCTGAACGGCCTAAGGACTGTAGTTTATAACGTAGCATACAGGCCGGCTGTTCTTACTTGGTTATCCGCTATACCCATTGGCCAACTCTGGGCAACCTGGAGACACCGGGATGCAACTTGCTTCCGAAGTAGAGGTTCCAGCAATAGTCTTGTCAAAGGTAACCACGCGAACAAGCTTGGACCAGAGGCTCAGTAAGCCACGCACTGAAATTACACAAACGAAACCAAAATAGCGTCAGCAACACGGCAACCAGCTCCGTTACACAACTGGAAATCAATCCCTGCTGGCTTCCTAGTTTCCAGTTCGCCTAACACAACTCCCCCTCTTCGCACTGCACCATCCTCCGTGTTTCAAAAAACATAAACCGGTTAGTGTTCATTTTGCCAGAGAACACTGGGCGCTTACTCGTCTTTCGTCTGTTTTCTTGGCATGTTTTTTGTACTTCTATTTTCTCCCGCACTTTTTGTATCCTGGCAAGGTTACAAAATTGTAACACACTCCGGTTGTTTTTGCTATAAGATCTTTAATTCCTGACTACCCTGGCCTGAGTGGTTCTGTCGGTGCGACCTTCTCAGTGTCCGGTTTCGTTCAAAGGTTGATTCAGATTATCCAGTAACCACATTGCATAAAGTGCTATTTTCTTCTTGAAGAACTTTAGATATTTTTCGGCACTAATGACCTAGTGTTGTTTGGGGTTTTGTAGTAATTTTAACATATCATTCTAGATAGCACGGAAGGTTAATGCACCACAGTATGCAATAACCCAGTGTGAGTACTTAACGGAGGGACGCAAGTTTAACATGAGTCGTCTACTGATATTGACAGATTATAGCAGGCAGGTACTTTCCAAACAGCGCAAACTAAGTTCAACAGGATTTATCATTCAGAATTAATTTTGAAATCATGAGCCCCGTCTAGCCGACCAAGTGAGGTACTCGGAGGTGTAAGTTGTCATTTCACAAAATTCATCATCCTAAAGACTGTTACTGGCACGCAGGGCAAAAACAACGATCCTCAGGCGAAGGATGCGACTCTGTATGGGTAATTGATGTCTAACTCAGCAAGCAACATTTGATTCCACTGTTTTTGGAATCAACGTTGGCTGCTAATGGCTGACTTGTAAATTATCCAAAAGACCTACTAGACGACTAACGACATCTATCTTGACATGTGTCTACTGAAGAAAAACGGTACGAATAAACGAATTTACATTTACTGGTCTAGTAAGTAGATGCCTTAGTGGCAAAAATTAATTTAATAAGTCAGTGGTACACCATTACAATTTCTACAGTAGTGTCGGAAAATTCGCAGTGGTTCTAATCGGTAGGTTCGGATAAGTCGTTGATAAGCAGTCGTGACTTTGGATGATTTTCTATTAAACTAGAAATTAGATAAACCGGAAGCTTTATTTACACGGTTAATGACTAGGTGGGTTTCTCTATGGCTTTTTTACATCTGTCACGAATCGTATTTAAAAGGCCATAATGCTCAGATTGCCCGATCGCCTCGAGAGGAGCAACAGTTATAAGCAATGTACAAGTTGTGTTTACCAAAGTTCCTTACTATTTGTCAATGAACAGATCACCGCTTAGTGTGTTTAAATGGCTGTTGCTGAGACCTACTGATCATGAGGTTATCAGTAGCAGTTAACGGGACAGTTACTGTGTCTTGTTTCAAAGCAGTTGAGTAGTCTGTTGACTACCCACGGGTGAGAATGTAGGTGAGCCTATGAATCTGATACTTCATTCTTGCTTAATTCAAGGTCACTAGTGCAATGGTCATCTTGGTTGTGTGATGGTAGTGTGGCCGACTTTGGTAAGGATATACTCTATTGACGGGTTTCAGCAACAGCTACACCCAAGTATATTACTTATTTTCGAAATAATTGGGTGTCACGCGACAAGCCTTACTGACACCGAATGGCCATAAAACCAGCTAATGTAAGGCCGTAAAAGGCGTCAAAAACCGAATAACAAGTAGTCAGGGGCGAAAATACTAGATAGCTTCTGTCGGTTTGCTGTGAAACAAACAGATTAGTTACTTTGCCACAGCGATACAGCAATGCCAGGACAGTTCGAGCGAGTCGAAGATTAAAAAAATGAGGCTATCGGTTTACTACATATAGTTTGTTAAAATTGTCTAATGCATTCACTTATCCGTCCTCGAGTTTCAGGCTTTACTTTGGAAGTCGTGAATATATGCGACAAGCATGTCTATTTCGAGAATTCCTATTAGGTCATAGAACACGAAGTGTAGCACACATGTTTTCCAGAAAATCTCATCGGTGTATTACATTTGTAATGGAAAATAATACAAAAACCGTCACATGCGAGCTTGGCATTGGTCAAATTTCACATTATCTCACTGTTGTGTTTGTGGACGTTAAGTGGATGTTAACCACCTACGTATTGATCGGGTGAGTCAGCTAATGGCCAAAGCGGTTGAAGTGACTGGACGAAGTTTTTGTCCACACAAGGTTGGATTACGTAATAGAATAGCAGTGCCCTAGGCAATGGCCAACATTCGCTGGCGAACAAGTTTTGACCGATTCCGTGGAACCCTGTGGATAACAGCGAACGATCGATCTATGTTGACCTGATGATCACCGTCAGCCAAGTGACCTGCAGTGGCACCGGTGAATGATTTTCTCTTACCTGTTCCGACCCATGTTGGATGATGTTTTCTGATTCTTCTAGACAGTCGTCGAGTAGTACTACCCGCGTAGTTTGCTTAATAATCGCAAACGAACGAGTAAATCACCATATATGAGTTGTGGACCGCCATTTTACAGTGACCGGCGCGAAGTAGTGAATGAAATAATCGGTCAAGCTACGTTGAACGTTCTCTTAAGGGAACTAGTACGTCGACGGCTCAATACTTTAGCCAACGTATCTCATCTGTATGGCAACCGCATTAAAATGGACTTTCTATCAACCCCTCGAATCTTAATTGGACTGCCCTCACATGTTTGGTCACAAAGCTGTTAGGACAGCCATTCTCTTTTAGGGTATGGGTTATGAACTGTAACTCGTGTTCCAAAGCATCTGCTGAGCAGATTTTCCTGGCTGTATCCGCCAAACATTTCGCCAGGTTTCGCTTGTATTTTAGATTGGTAGGACTATAAAAATTTGCCGCATTGGCCTGTCCAAGTAGTCTTACGATAAACGGTGCGTTTTGAAATACCATCAGTCGTCCTACTCAGACATAGCATATTTATTAATATTGTAGCATGCTTTTATAATACGTTTCCTCACGATAAGCTGTTGAGAGTGTTCGCGAGAAGTTTTATCAAATATTATGCCGTTTTCTGGTCATTAGACACCTTTACACAGTGCGTTTAACAGTTATTTATGCAATATTCATTTCGACACAATTCCAGGTTTCTTCATAACTTTGTGCGTATAAGTGTGTGCATATATATCTTAATTATCGATCTGATAGATTATTATTTTAGATATTCAGATACAGGATTTTTGGATATACGGTATTGTTCAAGAAACCTGAGTAACCTACTTGTCTGCTGTTTCCCCCAAACCATAAACTGACTGATTACAATGCACACCTATTTAAAGTTTTAACCATTTCACTTGTTGGTTTGCATCTATTTCTAAATAAGGAGATAAAAGCAGACTGTGTGTAAGGACTAAATGTGAATATTTTCAATGTATCCAACCTAAATACTTATTATTTCTGTTTTGCAGTGCTCTACAAAATTTGACAAAAACGAACTCTGTTGATCAATGTTCGATAGGTTTTAGGTAAGACGCTTTTCTGACTGTTATAAAATAAATACCACTCACACTTCAACAGAGGTTTTGCGTTTGCAAAAAAAGCGCCATTTTCAGGTATTCCTCCTCTCATTACTACCACAACCGGGATTCTTACTCAGTTTTTCGTTCTCTTGATGCAACCCGGATGACCCGTGCACCACTGCGCTCACAGGCACAAGTCCTCAGTATCATACGCAAAATCTCATCCACATTCGTTTCTGAGTAATTCTTAAGCTGATGAGTAGTCGGGGATTTGGTTAAATTTAAAGTTGAACATCACTCACAGTTGATCGCAGCTGTCGCATCCCCATAGACTTTCCAGTCGGCTCCTTTCGAAAAGAAGCACTAGACTCGAGTTTCGCTCTCATTAGAGCTCGTCAGTAGTGCATATCATCGCCACTGTCGAGACTTGAACCACGGACATGCTGTTCATGAGGCAACCGTGTTTACCACTGCGCCATTGACCTCACGTTAGGCACGACCGAATTATCATATGTGAACGCTCAACCACTCTCGCTTGTGAGTAATGATCAGGTTGCCCGATCGTTTCGAAATGGAGACACAGTTACTGTCTGTTAACTCCAATCGATAACCCCGCGATTAGGACTTCCTAGACAGGTCGAAATCTCCGATCTCATTAGACCTGCTAGGCGATATTTTAGATTACTCACAAGCGAAAGTGGTTGAGCGTTCACATATGATAATTCGGTCGTGCCTAACGTGAGGTCAATGGCGCAGTGGTAAACACGGTTGCCTCATGAACAGCATGTCCGTGGTTCAAGTCTCGGCAGTGGCGATGATATGCACTACTGACGAGCTCTAATGAGAGCGAAACTCGAATCTAGTGCTTCTTTTCGAAAGGGGCCGACTGGAAAGTCTATGGGGATGCGACAGCTGCGATCAACTGTGAGTGATGTTCAACTTTAAAATTCTTAAGCTGCCTGACTGTTTTGAAAGGAGGCACAGCAAGTGTTTTGTTGTAACTGATAATTTTACAAGTACGACTCCTCGGTCAACTTGAAGTCGTAGAATTCATCAAACGTTTCGAACAGTTTACTCGACTGGTAATAAACTATCAGGGATCCGGTTTTCCTAAAGCGAGCATCACTTTCCACTAATACGAATAGACGAAGAATTTGTCAAAATTAAACTCACATGCTTTTACTGAAATTGGTCACTGTTTGCACATTCCATACGACATGAATTTGATTGGACACAACTATTTTAAAACATGTTTGCTTTTAAAGATGTATAAGGTAAAAGTGTTCCGACTGTTTAAACGAAAAAACCTTATCACCCTAGCACAATTAATCCATAGAAAACAGTTTTCCCTTCAGGAAAAAATGGAGTTTCCTGATGTCTGCACAAAGTGTAGCACATCTTACAAAAAGTTTGGAAGATAGGGACAGTTGGAACTTTGGTTTTTATTGCTTTCATTGAAAAATATTCAGGTTAAGTATTCTTACAAACATGTGTGACTGAGACTTACAGATATGCAGATATGCAAGTTTGTGAGACAGAGAGACAAAAATAAAATTGTCAATAGAAAGTGACTTGTTGGGCGGCTGAGCGGGTTGAAGACGACGATCTGATGTGAAAAAGAAGAATATCAAACGCGATAGATATTGATTTGCGCTGTGCCGACACCGCAGGTTTAAACATCTTGGAGCGGGTTTCTACTAAAATTGACGAACGCTTTCAGATTGATAGTCAACCTATAGTAGACACACATTGGGTGACGTGCATACATTTGTCTATCCTCAAGAAACTGTAAAGGCGGTTTACTGTGGCGAGCGCGTCGATCCCGTAGAATATCTCAGCCGACTGGGTAGTGATCGCAGAGTTTTGAAGTAGGACTGTGAGGGGGTATACTTTAACAGTGAATGTTCTGTTAGCGCAATAGTCCACTTACTTGAATAAAAAGCTTACTTGTTCATTCCTAGTTAATATAGGTATATCAGTTAGCAGTGAGCTGGATATGTAGAGTTTTGTGAATTAGGATTAAATATCCTCTCAGATGCCTACAGCCCGTTGAAGACATGTTACTCCCAAGGTCAACACCACCCACATTCGTTCGCAACCTTTGAATTCAGATCAGCTTTCCCACTGACTGTATGCGTAGACGAAAGCTTTGGACTCGGGTTTCACTTTCATTGGAACTCATCAGTAGTGCGCCTCTTCTTCCGGATAGGAATACGAATTCCGGTCGTCGTGATTGTTGGACTTGTCTGTGAGATACAGAGCAAATAACCTTATAGCAGACTAACAGAATATTCATAATAAGACCATCAGTCACAAACTTGTGTGCACAATGTTCAGATTGTCTGATTGATTCACGAAAAATACAGTGAATATGTTCTCTTCAGTCGCTAACTCCACAATCAGGAACTTACCAGTTAGGCTAAAGTTAAGAACACCATTAGAGCAACTGAACAATAGATAAGTTCATGAATTAATTTCGGGGAGCTATATTCTTTCAAGCTGAGTGCCACTGAGGTTTGATCGCAGATTTCGTATAAAAATAAACCCTTCGGTCAACACGCATCGAGACGAACCACTGGTCTCGAGTCTAGATCCTACTACAGCCCACCAGCACTGCATATCCCCCCGGACGGGCGTTCCGGTCAATACGCTGATCTCCAAAACACGAGGGCCGGAGTGCGGATTCCTGTCTGAATGAGAGTGTGCATCATTGATGAGCTCCAATGAAAGTGAAGCTTGATTTTAGTAATCCATCCTGAAATCAGCCAGCAGAAAGGTTTATCTGAATGCTAGGGCTGCGGCCAAATGTGTGGTGTTCAACCTGAAATTAGCTAAATCCCTGACATTCCGTCATTAAGTTGCCAGTGCTGTCGGACAATCTAGATATTAGTGCACTGTGAGACACAGACTTCCTTAGCGGTCTTTCTTCGCAGTATTTTACCAACAGCATTGACTGTACTGTCAGAAACAGCAAACTCACTTTTCTTCTAATTTCTTCCATGAGACAGCTAAAGTGGCATTGCACGATGTACAAGGGGCTATACGGCAAAAGTTTTACACAGATTCTGTTAAAAGGATTACAGTGTCGTTAAATTTTCATAATCTCTGTACAATTTGTGAACATTTTCATCAGTGGCTCTAGATGTTCTGCCTATAAGTTCCATTAAAATTCCCAACACGGGATTATTATCAGAGGCATATTGAGGAAAACAGAACGGCGAGTGTCTGTTTGATGACCACCGAATAAGCCAGCCCAAGTTGTCTTGAAATGCATTAACTTCCTGCGGACTGTTTATAACTCACCGTATCCTCATGTCATCGGTAGAAGACAACATTGATTATGTAGCCTGATAAATAAAGACATGATAAGAGGAACGGCAGAGAACCTAAGACGGACCCTTGTGCGAGATCAATAAGTGCTGAAAGTCACTTCACTAATTTGCCATTCCATTTTCCGTCAATATCACGTTCAGCCAGACAAGCCTTGAGTCGCTTAGGTACAGCATTGCTCAGGCTATAGTTGCTAACTTTTGTAGCAGTTGAAGCAATCCAGTCTTTTGGGGGTTTTAGGTAACCCCAACTAAAATACATCGACAAGCAGTCCCTCTGTGGTGGCCTTGACCCAACAGCCCCGCTCAGTGAACAGGTTTGACACAATCATCTGCAGTTCAAACACTCTTCCCCCGAGGGAATCACTGAGTATACCTCAAGTAACCTTGAAGACAAATGACAGCATAGCTATCAGTAACCTTCCCATCACCTTTTAACCTTGAGATTTGTGAATTATTTACAGGTTTCCGATGGACGACTGGTTGATAATGAACCGTTGAAGAGAACCGTTTGTGGTTTAGCTGAATTAGGTGCACTTTATATCACAATGACCTGTATTCTCATGTCTGGATCTAGCGAATTACGTGGTAGAAGCCACCATAAATTGACTTATTTGTGGTACGGAGGGTTTTGAAACTGATGAGTTTATGTTTTGCTCACTGGTCGCTTTACGTGATCAGTCATGCATACTAAGGGCTAAGGATAGTGGCCACTCCCGTTTTGTGTCGTTTGATTCACAAGGTATAAGAAGCCACTGACCGTTGGTACCACTGCTCATGTGCCGATGCCTCAACAAAAAATGCCTGTTTCCAATCTTGGCTCACGAAGGACATAGTGTACGCGCTTGACTCGATCCTTTACCGTGGCGATCTTGATGTGATTTCGTTATTGTGTGTATTATTTCTGAAAAACGCCGCCTTAATGTAGCTGGTACCATTGTCGTACCGCATGCATCAGGTCAACCGGATGATCGGCATTGCTTCAAACTTATTCTTTTTCTTATTAGATGAAGGGTAGTTAACCAAAGCAGGTTTGCTAACCGTTTCGGAAATTCTATCACTGATGTATTACCTCTCGGGCTGCAGTGAGTAAACCAAGTATAGTGGATGCCAGAGCTCTAACAATGATCGAACTGATTCCTCCAAGGTTTTCGCAAGAGTCTCGAACTCCCTTGATGAATATGGGAACCACTATCGAGTAACCGCAGCATAACCGGAAGGTCTCTGCCGTCCAAACAAGTTGAAAAAACTGCGTTAAGGCCTCAAATGAAGTCTTCCCACCTTCTTTGAAAAGCGACTGTAGGAGCGCATCCTGGCCAGCGGCTCTGTTAAGTTTGAGAACAGAGACAGCTGTCTGGAAAGATTTGCTGCATAAATCGTCTTTACCGCACCAACTAAGGACCTCATTCCCAATGTAGGAAAGAAGCCTGTGTTGAATTCACTTCAGTTCAACGGGCTTAGCTACTGAACAAGTGAAGTGACGTCTACATCAGCCACTAAAACAAACCTTTCCTGCTGTCTCACTGAGCGGGGGCTTCACTTCCAGATCTGGGCGTATAATTAGCCTTAAGGACAGGCTACCTGTCCATGACTATTCAGTGTTTGCGTATTTCTTTATTTGCTGCTATCGCACGGCAGAGTATATCGGGCGAGCGACTAGAGGCTTGTCTGAACAGATCTAATGAGCATCATTCAACTCGAATCAGAAGTGGTATTACGAACTCAGCTATCAGTTCAGTAGTGTCATATTGCGCAATTAACAGTCACCAAGTAGATAAATTGAACGCATTTCAAACCATAAAGTAGGTTTCAACCGGTTAATGCAAAACGAACGGATACCGGATTTTGGCAGCAGCTGAATCAATTACTACGAACTAACTTAACACAGTGCTCTTTTCACCAGAAGAGTGCGTTCAGACCTTGCATCTCCCAGAACTTCCAGACATTCTTATTTCATCCACAGCCGTGCAGGCAGCTGACCTGGGCCACGTGAAGTAAACTTATCCTGCGTCCAAATCAGTAAGAAAGGACCCCTGCGCGACATTTGTCAGTTTGCTTTTTACCGCGTAGACATCCCGGTTATTTTTATATCTTTTATAATCGTACTGACCTGATGATGAATTATCGAAAACATATACTCGGATACAGCCTTCAGCGTGTGATTTGACTATGCAAATTTCGTTATGATCAATGCGGAAAATGTGTAATTATGACTAGCTGGGAAAGCAAAACATAATGAACTAGTGTTTTCGATACCTCTCTATGAGGCCCACAGAAGCAAAATGAAGAAGTAAAAGAACTTGACTGTGTGGTTACTCAAAATCAAGGCCACAGTATTCTTCACCCACTGTTCTGGACAAGAGATGAGTTCACGTGCAACTGACCCACGAGCAATTCTGTATGCGTTCATTAAGACGAAGCAAAGAAAGTTTATGTCAATATTTTATATATTTCTCCACTGGGAATAAGAGATCATGCGCTAATTTAAGAGAACACAAAAGATACAAATCATAACGACGACTTTCACAAAGTCACATAGTTTTCGCATATGTAAACTTTAGATAACCGACCTCCGGCACTTCAAACAACAAATGATACGGCTACTATCTATTACAACGCGGAATTTTAAGTTGTGGTTCACTTAGAAGTGTCTACATACACACCCAACATGTAAGTACGTTCAACAGGTGTAATTCGATACCGTTTCTCAAAGTTACAACAAGCCATCTTAAAACCTTCACTGTTATACTTGAGGTTAAGTACAACCAGATTCACCACCCACGAAAATGCATAGTAATCAGCTAAAGGTTATAAAGTCTGCCTCCTAGAATGTCACTCTGTTCCCCGAGAGTGGTCATTATTTCATATAGTTTGTATGGTTCCGAATTAAAAACCTAAACTTGGTTTAAGTTATTCTGGGAAATACTTAGCAGAGCCTGTTAGTTATGTATTGCTTGGGCATTTTTCCTGACTTTTACAAGTAACATCAATCGATATTAAGCTCTACTTGACAACTTTGTACAATCGAATAATTTTTGTTGAAGAAGTCAAATTTAATCTTTAGTCTCAACGATTTGTTTGGTTCTCTATGTTTATGGTGATAGTCTACCATCTCTAATCATCCACATACATTTACATAAATTCCATCATGTTCTCTGTGTCATTACCAGTTGTACATAGCCTAGACATTTATTCAAATTTCTTATACAAAATTTTTAAAACGTCCTCAAATACAGTAAATCTGGACAATACAGCGTGTGTAGTAAAAGGAGGCAGCCGCTTTATTCCGCTTCTCCTAGGAGTAAGTAATGCCGAACTCCAAAATAAAAACGGGTGTAATATTTGCACGTGATATGAGGTTCCCCTGTGCCTTTTGGTTACATATCACTAGTTTGAATATGCGCGCCTACAAAGGTAATTTTCTTAGTGAAGGACCGTCGTTTTTAGCCCACTTACTGTCTAGTCGTTATTAGTATTCCTTATCCGTAAATTTACTCTTTCCATACAATTCTTCTGTTTTTCATCACAGAGTAGTTTATATGACTAAATTCCATTCTGGTAGCACAAACTGGTGTGATTTTTCATTACTGTCATTGTGAGCTGAGGGACCGCAAAAGTCAAGAAAATAGCATGCATCTAACTCGACGTTTGATTGCTGACTTATAACGAACATCATTCAGACGGCCATTTAAATTAACACATTTTCGATGGTGAGCATTTTCAGATGAAACACATCTTTCCTTAAGCAGACAAACGAACGGCTTTGGTGACAATGACTAAGACCACTTTCTGTTACGGATTCATTACAGCAAGCAAAAGCAGGATTATCATACAAAAGTGTGTGAAAGAAAAGTCTGTACATTTGTATGCACGTTCTCATGAATAATCATTGACTCAAAAATTGAACTTTATTAATTTATTTCATATCCGAGCACAAGACTAATGATGGGATTTTGGCGAATACTCCTATTACTTCAATGCATTTTCCCTTATCTGCCGATGTGAAACAATGTGAGATTGCAGGTGCAGGTGGACAAAGATGGGATTTTCAGCACGAGTCTTAGCGCACTGTGTTCTAACGGATTCGGTGTAGTGAAATAAATTCGTGATCATTGAGTGACTAAAGTGAAATTAAAATACTTCGGAACAGAACGGAGGCTATTTCAAGTTGTTCAGCGGATTTGTGAAAAATATTGGTTAAATTTCAAAAAATACGCATCGTTTTCGCTTCAACGCTGTTAATTTGAACATCCACGATTGATCGCAATGTTCGCATCCAGATAGACATTCTAACCAGCATCTTTCGAAAAGCGCTGGACTTGAATTTCGCCCTCATCAGGGCTTGTCGATAGTGCACATCCTCGTCACGGCCGAAATTTAAACTCCAGTCATGCTTACATGTTGTTCCGTGTTGACTACTGCGCCAGTAACCACACATTAGGTACGACCGAATTATCATATATGAACGCACAACCACTTTCGCTTGTGAGTAATGGTCAGTTTGTCCGATCGTATCGATAGGAGGCATAATTACTCTCTGTTAAATCCATTCGATAAACATGCGATGTGGATGTACACCAATGACGAACTACAACAAGAGCGAAACTTGAGTCTAGAGCTACTACTCTAAAAGTGCTTGACTGAAAAGTCTATCTTAATGCGAAAGGTATAGCCGAATTGAAGTATTTGGCGTGAAATTAACCGAAGTCCCGATTGTTTACTGGAGTTTACAGGCTTTTATTTTAAGTTTGTTTTCAAACACTTTCATTAAATTATTAGTAGCCAGTCGGGGACTTAGTTAATTTCAAGTTGAACATCACCCACAATTGATCGCAGCTGTCGCATTCCGCAACTACTCATCGGCAGTCTGAAATATCACCTAACAGGTTTAATGAGGTCGGAAGTTTCGACCTGTCTAGGAAGTCAATAACAGGGTTATCGATGGAGTCAACAGACAGTACCTGTGTCTCCCATCGACACGATTAAACAACCTGATCATCACCTGATCATCACAAGCGAAAGTGGTTTGAGTGTTCATATATGATAATTCGGTCGTGCCTAATGTGAG
Source organism: Paragonimus heterotremus (assembly GCA_013368495.1). Lineage (NCBI taxonomy): Eukaryota > Metazoa > Platyhelminthes > Trematoda > Plagiorchiida > Troglotrematidae > Paragonimus > Paragonimus heterotremus. The sequence continues at coordinate 69,211 of LUCH01001005.1, forward strand.
ATTATTGACGTAGTGGTCAACACGGTTGCCTGCTTATGAACAGCGTGGCCGGAGTTCTAGTCCCGGCAGTGGCAAGGATATGCACCATTAACGAGCTACTCTAATGAGAGCGAAAATCGAGTCTAGCGCTTCTTTTGAATGAGGCTGACTGAAAGTCTATGGTAATGTGACAGCTGCGATCAATTGTGGGTGATGTTCAATTTGAAACTTTCATTAAGCCTAACGAATTTCGTATACACGTAAACAGAAAAATTCGGGTCGTAATTTCTCGCACCGTAATCAGATGAAATCTTATCTAAACTCCGCAAGGGCTTGTTATTGTCCACCTTATCAATAGAGGGAAAAACTGCTAAGAATTGTAGCCATCGTACTAATGCAGAATGAGAGAACTCGTTGTGTAATTCTGCATTAGTTGAACTGATGCCCAAAAACTAATAGAGGTAGAATGAAACCAGCTTCAAGGCGGGATAGTAATAATATTTGCTGTTTCAAAATAGTTCATTTCCTTCAGAAATTTGAACAAAACAGTCAGTAAACGAAAATTGGCGGATGCAAACATTTCGTATTGACTCACCGGCACTAAATTTACGAAAACAATTACCAATACCATGTGCAATTTCACTAAATTAAAAAATATTCCACCTACAAAAGAAGAACAGCAAGCCAAATTGCTCGGTTTTAGTTTCGGGCTTCATTAAAATTGAGATGGTTTTATTAAATCAATGCGGAATGTCACTGGGAGCAAAATGTCGAAGTCTGCAAGTTCACTTTAAGGGTGAAAGGCTATCCATCTCACTACCGAAGACTGTTTTCCTTCGGTTATTCTGTAGTTTCTTCAGAATGTCTTTTGAGAGCCGACATCCATTAGAACCAAACTGATATGCCACACTCACTTTATAGGATAGAAGAATTAAGTGAGGAAACCAAAGCATTCCCCAAACTTCATGTATTGGTTTGCGTTAAGTAAATATATTCGGTCAAGTGATTCATTTTTAAGGACGTTTTAGGTGGCAACAATTTCATCCAGGTATTCACTGAGAATTTTAGGAAAGAAATTACACGAAGATGAAAACAGAACATTTTCACTGAATAAGATAGTATAAGTCCTCGTTGGCTGGAGAGTGCTATGGTTGATGGCCATAGATACGATATCAAGTTTTCCTCAGAACAGGGAGAAGATATATATAGTGATACGTTAACATTTTATTTACTCTCATCAGTCGCAAACGTGAAACATGCGAATTATATTCGTCATACGGATAGGAACAAATAGGCACTAGACACGCTTACACACGAAGGGTTATGTAATCACGGCTTTGGCAATCCAATAGTTTGCATCATATTTTCTGTTGAGACGGGTTGGCCTCGTGAAAAATTGGTGGATATCTCCAACCAGTTTTGTCGGCGCCCATTCTTCAGAAGTGTTGTCTGAAACGGGAACACTATCGGGCCATGAAGCAACTAAGAAACGTTCAACACCTGTTATATCTTAAACCAGATAAAAGCTGTGGTGTTGTCGTCATGACCAAGGACGAGTAGTTAAGGAAAATTAACATTTTGGAAAACCAGAGAAAGTTCAAAATGGACCAGACAGCAGAATACAACATATTGTTGGGAAAGCAGGCTGCAAGGTAACTTCAGATATTCGTTGCATGGACACATATCTGAAGCTCACTATAAACAGTTGAAACCAGTTTGCACGGAAGCACCTCGATTGAGAGGCACTACAGAAGTACACAAGGATGGAGCACCTGTACGTCCGTTCTTGTGCATGAACAGTTCTGTTTATCATAAAGTTGTTCGTTGACTATTGAACACTTTGGATCTAATCCGTAAAGTGTTATCCCTACATTGCTTGAAGGACTCCTTGTTATTAGCTGTAATCTTAGAAGACATTTCGGTGAGTACCCAAGTAGTATATTCCGTGGATGTTGCTTCTCTTTTTACAAATGTTCCCTTTTGTGGGACAGTTGATTTTTTACGTGACTTTATTTAAAGTCAGAACTGTGCTATGGTTGTTCCTATTGGATACTTCAAAGATCTTGTTTTGTTATGCACAGAAGATATTCGCTTTGATTATGAGGGAGTTGCTTACAAACAGATAGACGGTTTTGCCATGTTTAGTCCGTTAGGCCCAACAATAACGGATATTTTAGCAGTGATTGGGTGACAAGTCCCGGATTATATAGTCAAATCGTTACAGTACGAACGATACGTTGAGGATACTTTGATTTTTACTTATTTCACTCAATTCGATTTGTTTTTCAACTTTCTTAATAATATTCACCCTAACCTGTCATTAGTTCATGGAGTTGAATAGAACAATAGTTTATCTTTTTTGGACGTACTCCTTACTAGATGTGCGGATGGCACGTTACAGCGCTCAGTTCACCGCAAAGCGACATGGGGTGGTAAATATCTTCAGTTTTCCAGCTTTACTCCTACTACATGCAAACTGGGTTTGGTTAAGACACTGTTTCATAGAGCCAGACGTATTTTCACCCTTGATACACTACAGCTAGAACAGAAGTTGCTGAGACAAACTTTACTAGCAAATTCATTGAGGCACATAATACTGTGAAGAAGATCACTGAGCCCATACTGACAGCTCAAAAGAAGGATGTTTTCCTATTCTTGCTGTTCAACGGTGACCATGTAGCTAGTGAAATAGAGCACAAACTAACTTCTGCTTTGGCTCGAACATATGCGGCTGTACAGTTGCGTTTAGTTCAAATCACCATAGGACAAGTGATGCATACGCTTCAAGGCTGCCTATGTGCCCCAAACTCGTGCTGAGACGCTATCGCTTATAAATGAGACAATATAGTTCAAACTTCCATTGAGTCGCGTATCCCCTCTACCGATGTTATTGCCTGTATGGCTTGATGTTGATTGCACCCAAACAGGAATACAACAGCCAAGTCTGCGCAGTCGCGAAAGTAGTTTGCCAGACTCTTCTGTCTTCCATGTTGTGTACTGACTCACCTGCAGTTGCAGTGACGTTTACATAGGCCGAACGGATCGACAACTATCACAACGAGTAGCCAAACACACCCCGAAATGGTTGAAACCAATGACGACCCACCAGCCTATTCCAAATCCAACTTTATCGATTGCGAAACAGCTCATGACGACAGGTCACCCAGCTGACCCAGTGAACCCATACAAGTTACTGTTGCGCAACCGAGACCTAATCTTACTGGTTTTCTGCGAAGCGATGCTTACCCGAACTTACCAGCCGACAGTATGTACACAAAAATGGTTGAGCCAACCTCTCGGGTTGTCAAAGTCGTGATTACGTAACCCTTCGTGTTCTTGTAGGCGTGTCCAATGCCTATTTGTCCCCATCGGTATGACGTATATAATTGACATGTTTTACGTTTGCGACTGATGAGAGTAAATGAAATGTTAACGTATCGCAATATATTTCTTCTTTCCGCTTTGATAAAGTGGTCACAGGGAACTCAGTGTTTCCAATTAAGTTTTCAGTCAAAATCGCCGTAATTTAGCTGGGTGGAAGCTGATATTCGCAGATACTTTAAAATAACGTAGATCTAAGTCTTACTGAAACGTTCCTCGTTTTTTAACCAAAAAGTATTTGGGATGGCTTACCCATAAAGATTATATGACATTTTTCTATTTCTTGTACGGTATCATCACTACTCTAGAAAAGTCGAACAACTTTTTCTCACAACAAATTTTAACAACGAGATCGGGGACAGTTTTTTGCACAATATATCTCAAGTATAATTTACTGCATCTCATAAGGTATGTACTGCAGTCTGCGGGTTTATATGACAGAGTTCAATGGACATTGTGAAGCTAAACAACAGAATCAACTACCACACAAACACCAATGTGTATCAATTACCAAGGCAATCAGGTACTGATGAACAAGTCTTTCTGTTAATTACTACCGCCTCCACGGACCGGAGAAGCCTTCGATTTTTGTTGCGCAACATATCCGAAACGTCTTCTCCAAGTTCAATTGGGGTCGATATGTCAACAATTATCGAACGATTGATGACGCTGGTTTCTTCTGACGTATCACGTTCTTACTTGAATCCGACATCGTGGTATTCATGAGTGTTTTTCGAACCCAAACTGAAATGTGTTCCTTGACCCGATTGCCGGTCCGTACTGCTTACGTAATTGGCCCGGTGCAAAATTTGGCATTAAGCGGTGACGTTGTTTTCAGTGGTGGTGATGTTTAGGATTCGGGTGATGATGAACAGCATGACCAGTTGGGCTGCATAGAACACGCACTCCATAGCTGCTGTGAGACTGGTTTTCAACAGAGTAGTCACCATCGTTGTGAGGCAAACGGAGGTGGACATTTAGCTTGGGGGTTGTTGAAGCCATCACGGCAGCCAGTTTTTGCTTGCTGAATTTCTCCACAAGTGCCGACGGATAGCCGTTTTCTTTGAGCGTGGTTCTCAACAATGGCATCTCTTTGGTCAGTGTTTCTTTCGAACAGATTCGCCTTGCAAGAAAAACAACGCTCTCTGTAGACCACGCTAGTACTGGATCGACACAAAACTGTGAAAGTTCAGGTACTGCCCAGTCCAAGTGTGTTTCAAGTAAACGGATCGCAGTACGGAGCCATTGTTACGACGCTTCACCAAAATATCCAAAAACGCCAGGGTTTCACTCTGCTGGCGTTCAATGGTGAAGCTCATTTTAGAATTCGGTTTGTTCATTGAGTTGGGTATACTGGTTGAATCTTGGTTGTGTCAGTAAGTCTCACGATATCGTCAACATAATGGCGGTAGAAGTCATGCCTGACTAAGGACTGCATCTGTGTTCTACACCAGCTGAGCAACGAAAATAATGGCCATTAGCTGACCAAGCGGACTGTCCATATCATCACCATCGGATAGCATATATTCAGTTTCTTGAAGGTGGAACTTTACATTCGCTTTGCTATATAAACCTGCAGACTGCAGTATGTATCTGATGAAATGCAGCGAACTGTGCTGGAGAGATACGTTGTGCAAAAACTATTTCTGACTTCTCTGTTCAAATTATCACTGCTGCTCATATTGATTACTTGATAGTCTGTGTCATCGAAAATGGCATAATTTTCAAAAAGCACATATGAGAATATTAACAAGGCATCAAACATATGTGTTGGAAATTATTTGCAAACTATTTCTACAAACTATGCAACCCTTTATTACAACATGTCGATTGGTTTACACTCCCTTCAGTCTATGTCCGAAGTATCTTGATGATTTTACGAAGCTCATGATATTCATAGTAAATATGAAATTAAAAACGTTGTCAACATTACGGTTGTTGTATGGCCCTGGAAAAATGATCTGGCATTAACTTGTCCTTGGTGAATACTTCAAACTGAAGACATTTTGGCATAAGGTTGCACAAAATTTCAGTTCGGACACAAATCACTTGCTCCAAGCTGGTTTACAAAATGTTGGATTATGGTTAATATATGGAGTTTGATGTGTTTGGTTTCCAAGTATGTTTGAAACAGGGTGACACTATCTTTTTTATTATAACATTCGCATCGGAGACTCCTGTGTATACTATGCTCTTTTATTCTGAGGTACAGCTTTGAATTTTAACATGGGACTCACTAAGGTTGGTCTGACTGTATATTTGACTGTACTGGATGAGCCAAGAAAGCTCTGCGGATCTCTGTACCAAGTCATTATCATAAACTTGGAAGCCCACGCTCACCTTAGTAAACTACCTTAATGAATTAGTCACCTATTCACATAAATCATAGATTTCCAGTAAAATCACACAAGTATTATACTGAATCTTTGAGCTCAGAGGAAGCCCTTAATTATTACGACGGTTTTTTAAACCTTATCGATGGTGAAAATTATGTGTAGAATTTGATCGAAACTCCAGGCTTCGAACTCATGAAGCTAATAACTGATCTCATTTTACGTACTGCGCCGAACCAAGTTATCGGTTACGAATATCGCTCTAGAAACATTCCGCCGATTGTCTAGAAAGATGTTTCCACTAAACTTAAAGATAACGCTGCGGAAGTTGTTGGGGGTTACAGACGAGACGAACGGACAACATGTCTGTTTGCTTAGCTAAACATTTTGCTAACGATATTGAAATATTAGCTCTGCTTAGCAATTCCAGCACATATACCTTGTTTCCGCTCACAGTATTTCAAGATTTGTTGAATGTAGTTTATTACCCCTCCATCTGTTCAGGGTTTTATGTAGTTTTTGCACAACAGCCGTTTCCCTTCAAGACAATATTTCCGTTGACATTTATTCGACGGAACATCATCATGTCCTGTCCCCTGTTTTAGTTTTTCGTCCACAAACTGACAGCAAACACTCCAAGTCAGAGTGACGCAAGAACTCTCGAGCGGTGTTCAATTACACTTAAATCGAGCCAAGTTACGATCATACATAGAACTGGAAAAAACTTCAATATGTGTTGAATTGGTTCTGTTACTAAGCCTGACTTAGTTAGGCTCACAACAACAGCATTAATAAAATAGTTTTCGGAGTGTACCTGCAGCGTTATGAATGCAGACACGAAGCAGGCAGACCGAATACGAAATAGTTATTTCGACCGCAACAGGTCGTTCGCACGTACGTTGAAGTATGGTTAAATTTTACAGTGGTAACTTTTAAAATACCACATGCACCACCGACCACTTAAAGACTATTGTCGAACTTAAGAAGTGTTTTCAGTTGTGCGTACATAGGTGACACTTAGGTAAAAGCTTTGAAGTGCCCTAGGCTCAACAAATTGACAATTCTTTAGTAATGAAGTTTTATTAGTGACATTTTTTTTGGACGAGCCACCAGTTGCAAATAGCTAATGCGTGTATGTTTCTGTGAATGAAAACATTTCGTTCTTTTTTTGCTAACGGATGAGACACTTCCTCACGTGACAGTTAAATGATTGTAAGCCGCAATTTTTGCCTATTTCGAGTGATCCCGCATAAGGGCGCAGAGCTATTATGAGCCGCAAATGCTATCAATATGATCGATAGGATAAATTTAATCCGAAACCAATGGATTGTCAGTAAATATGCTTGCTTCACTCTAACTCTAAACACATATATACAGATTTCACATGCCCTAACAGGACCAAATATTGAGCACTCTCTCGCTTTTTAAAGTCGTCTAGAAGAAACATTTATTTAGTTGTGGACTTAGCACCTGTTTTTGGATGACGTTTAAAGTGTGCACTTCGTAATTCTTAACTCTGCCTGTCATAATATGGACAGTTCCACCAGCAGGAAAACCTATAATGTCGCCATCCTTGCTTAAGATGATCATTAGATGATGTTCCTTGTGGCTGGGAATTTTTTAGGCTCAGAGGTTTAACCTGTTTAGGAACGAGTTTGCTCACCCACAACAATGTGAAAGTCTAGGTTGCCGAGAGATACCGTAAGTTTTAGAGTCAGTTTTTCATGCCGTCTTCACCAAATGAACAGTATTTTGACTGCTGTTAACCTGAAGATGTGCTGTTCTTCTTAATTTTTGCTGGCGTCCTTGTGAACGATTGTTGAAAGTTAGAATATACTTATGCCTGCTTAGTAATTGTTAGCAATGTTCCTGAGACCAACTAGGTAGTGCGGTTCAGCGAACGCTTAGTCCCTTGAACTCAAAGTCCGAAATGAAAAGATTTGTTGAAGATGGCAGGATTCTAAACTGCCTTCTATGTGGAACAAGTCTATGCAGCCTTTGAGTTGGTTCCATTTTTGGTACGCAAACCTTTAAATAGATCAAATTGAACGTCCGAGGTAAGCTTAGTTCAGAAATGGGCTAGATAGCGCTACTGAGCTCTTCGGGTGTTACATTGTCGAGAAAGCACCATATAGATAAATGGATTGAGAATAACACAACGTTATGAGCAAGTCGTAATACTCTACGTTTCAACTACCTCAGGTGGCCTTCCTCAGGAGTGTTGTAATCGAAATTACATTAATGTGAAGGCCACCCGAGGCGGTTGAAGCGTAAAGTATTCCAACTTGCTCATAATGTTGTTATTCTCAATCCATCTATCAATACTATGTTAAACACGACGCCCAAACTGTTTGACTTCATTCGTACTAAATTTGGTGCGGATATCCTAGAAGCACCATACACTTCATCTTGCCATGCTGATTCCTTGAACACAGATCCTCATAAAAAAGTGCTACAAAACCATTTAAAATAATGAAACAAATTGCGCTCCCACAGTCGGTTGACATTATCTGTGCCTTGGGGCTACCTTGAACTCACTATAACAAAGTAGAAGTAAAGAGGCAATGAATCACACGCTCCATTTATCCTGACGGACACTAGGAATTATGCACCGTACATGCGGAAACTAGCACGAGAATGACGCTGCTAAAAGAAAATTTGGCTACCGATCAGTAATTGTATTCAATCTGGGTGAGGGTATTTCCGTAGTGAGGGTCGATTTAGAAAACCACTATGAAAAGGAATTCTACAATTTTTATAACAGCTGCATTATTCCAGTGTCCCTCTAAAACGATTTCTGGGACAACAGTAATCTGTACTACTAAGTACAGTCAGTACCTCGTCGGTTATGGGTTACTTATCAAACCGCGGCTGACTTCGGAAGGCTAATGACATTACAACAAGTTGGCCACAACAAAAGTGATACCTCAGTGAGTACAGGCCTTGACCGTGACTGACACTCACTTCGATAGACGTCGTCTAAAGCCCACGGATTGGATTAACGCATGTACGGAAACCGTAATGTATGCAATGTGCCGGCTTTAAAAAGTTCTTGTGTCGATACCCAAATAGTGCATGATCCGGACCAGTGAAAATTCTAGGAATCACTCAATGTCTCCGACCTAACAATCATTTGAGGCACCACCAAGAGACTTAATATTTGCGTTAGAAGGTGCTTCTGGGTCTTCTTGGATTACTCAGGTAGGCGATTTACGTCTCTCAAAACTGGCTTAATCAGTGCGATATACAGATGGCCTTCAATGAATAGGGATTCAGATAAAACCTCGTATAACACACTGTGCATAATATCATCATTAGGCTACCATCAAGCTTGAAATGAAAGACTTTAGTTGCCGGGTGCTAAATTTTACAAATCATTTATTTAATGCTGCAAGATTATTCTCCGCTGGGGGATTCTTCGAAGCCGTAATGGCGACCGTATGTCCAAAATCATACCTGATGACCAGGCTTTCACGAACTGCAATCTACAATTCACAGCTGTACTTAGCGAAGGTTACCGCGGGATATTTCGCCTCAGCTACCCATACGGCATTAGACTACATATTCAAAAAGTGTAAACTTAAAGGTTTGTCATCAGGCGATAATAAAGAAGCGCCACATGAAGGTTTGTTTGTTTAGCTTCACATCCAGTCTACACCAACCATACTCGAATAGTGTCACCCATTTAGTACACTTCCAAAAAGTAGACGTCTATTTAATGTAATAATTCTAACGCGGAATGGATACCAACTGGGACAGATTGAAGTTGCATCCGTTTAGTACGTCGTGTGAGAAAATCGAACCGTGACTGCTTTCAAGCGAGGATGAGTTTTGCTGTCAACACGCTTTCTCCCAAAAAGTGAAAATAAATCCTAAAGTTTAAATGGCGAAGTCACGCCAAACACAAAAAGTCAAATCGGCAGCTGGTAATTCCAGACCCCTGATATATTTGTTGATACAGATGTAAAGAATGTCCAATTTCTGGATAATCCGTGCTTAAGTGAATTCTAACCGAAGTGGCCGAACCGCTCACCGTACTTTTCTACCGCTCCTTGTTAGCCGACCGTCTATCGAAAGCATGACAACAATTTACGGTCACACTTATCTACAAAAATTAATGTAGGGAGGACCCAGCAAAATACTGACCAATAACCTTGCTGGCGGTAGCATCAAGAGTAACGGAGAGCCTATTGGATTGCTCGCTTCGAACCAAAGTAACGGACTTCCCACTTATGCTTGAGGAACACTACGGAATCTCCAAGAGATATTCACGCTTTACGATTCTGCTGAATGCCATCAACATGGGACTTGGCCATTGGTGTGATGTAACATGGTTTTCCGGAAGTTTTTGATTTAGGTGATCGCTCTAACCTGCCACGAAAGCACTCAATTACTATGTGAACTAGTGTTTTCTTAGGTGGTTAGTTAGCTGAACGTCGGCTCAACTTTAGCATAACAGGACAGCTATTAGACCGCCTGCCTGCTAACAGTGGCATTCAGCAAAGGCTCATTCGGAGACGCTCGTTGTTCACGATTTACGTATCCTAACAATCCAGTAAGGTCAAACTATCGATGCTGTTGTACGCGGATGAAATAATACTCTGATGAACTGTAGAGTGTCCAGAAGATATCGAATCCCCACAAAACAATTTAAGCAATTTGAACCAGTGGTCTTTTGGAAACAAACTGCTGGCTAATGTTAACAATTGCAAAATCCTGCACGCTCGTGTACAGCTTTCAAGATTACTCCGATTACTAGCTTGGTGACATAAACCTATTCATATCCGTATATGGACGAGACCTAACGATCTTATCAATAAATAATTCAGGTTTATCAATAAAGTTTTCAACAATGACTAAAAAGGTACAAATAACACTACACTTCTTGAGAAGAATTCGTGGGACATTCCACCCTGTCATCTTTCTCACTATATTCCGCGCTATGATTAGTTCGCGCCAGAAACAAACAGACAGGTCTGTCATCCTTGTGATAATAATAACAATAATAATAGTAATATTATTAATAATAATAATAATATTAACAATAATAATAATAATAATAATAATAATAAGTTGACACTTGTTGTCTTGCTCAGGGATGGGCCACTGGATGAGTTCTGAAGCTCAAGAAAATTTCCTATCCGAACAGATTAGTGGGATTAGGTTAATCCTGAATACCTTACAAACAGCTCTGAAGGAACTTAATTCTCATTAACAGTCCTCCTTCCACTGCACAAAGATAGGTGCTTAAGAAAATGTTCAGTGAAACTGGATTAAAGAATGTGCTTATCAGTGTGAGGGGAACTGTTTCACAATTAATGTCTGTTCATGCTGTAACACACTGTCCAATTCTACGGTCATGAATGAGTCGGTTGAGAGTTTTAACTTCTTATCGGCTGGCGGCTGCATGTTAGACATCCTGTACTACCAGTTTACCAGCCACTGTCTTGGTCCACTTACAGAAGTCATCAAATTTTTCATTCAACTTCACTCAACGTCTCCTTACCTATGTAAACAGTCTAACACAACGTCATCCTTATCGACAGAGAAACAGAAACTGAAGCAAACCGTGAACTTGGGTAACTTTGCCTACCCATAGTGTTTTGTTCGGATGAATGATGTTTTCGAAAGTATAATATCGCGCCCTATGTTTTCGAATTTAACGTAATATCCGAACCTCTCAGCAAGCCTTCAATTGATAAATATTACACATAAATGTTTGTCTATCTAGAGTTCCGTGTGTCAAGAAAACATTCTCACAAGCAAATCATTTTGATATCCGTACCTCATGCCTGCAACATCTGCAAGCTAGTCAGTCGTGTATATTGCATAGCATAAGTTGAATGCAGGCCGTAGGTACACGCAGTACCGTTAGTCCCAGTTATTCAAATGGAGACTACAGTCTTTTTGTGTGAAAGCCAGGCTTAGTAAATATTGACCCTTTTCATTCGCATTACATGAAGTGATAACCATTCGGGTCATACGATAATATTTTTGGGTGCTGCGTTATTCCTGTGGTGTTTCTTTAGTGTTAACTCTCACGTTTTGCCACATATTCGAGGTGGACTACGATATGCAGTGTTGAATATTTCAAATTGCTCAAGTTTACCTGGAAAACTTATCAAAAGTCAAAACGCGACGACCAAGCTCATTCCGGGTGTCATCTTCAGGTCAAATACACCATAATAATTATGAAATTAGGATTGTGTGGAACCTAATACGGTATGAACCTAGTGTCATTTGGGGATTATGGATATGATTACAGTAATGTCGCGTCAATTGTTCCAGCGACGACTGACCACGGTAACTTCAGTGCTTGAAAAAAGACTCCTGCTAGCACAGATTAGAGTTTTGCAGCCGGATTCCGATAGTCCCCGCAGCGGCCAGAATACCTTTCACACCTCCTGTGTGAACACGTGAGACATCGTAGATCGGCTTGAATGCGACATCGGCGTTGACTCTGTGACCCGTGTTAACCAGGTTGGCCGAAATTGTGCTGGAAACCCGTCGTTTTTTTCCGGTAATCAGTCAGACAGGATGGTGTTCGCATATTCTCTCCGACAAGCGCTTTGTTGTGCGCCCGATGTAACCTGCTCCACAGGAACACGCGAATGATTAGATAGAAAACGAGGTAGAATTACTGAGCACTGCGTCTTTGAGATGGCGTACAAATGGCTTAGAGGTGAACGTAATTCTTAGTTGTGAAGCGTGAAACATTCCCATCAGGGCCTTGTCGAGCCTTCTTGTCAACGATACACTTGATAATTCGCCCTTGTAGTGTAAGTTCATGTGGATGGCCTTCCGCCCGACGGATAACTCACGGTCTTGCGGTTCCCTTCGTTGCATATTTCGAGCTAGGAATTTGTCCGGGTATCCTTCAGCACGAAACGTTTCACATAAAGACCTGAGCTCTTTGTATGGCATGTCATCAGCACAGATTTCATAAATTCGGTTTGCTAGACAACGTACAAAGTTCCGTTTCGACTTCATTGGAACAAAGCTGTGAACATGGATATACTGGTCATTCCACGTCCGATTCCTATGTATGCCACTTTTAGTCGATTCATCTGAACGTTTCAGTAGTACATCCAGGAAAGGCAGTCTTCCGCCCTGTCCTACCTCCATAGTGAACTTCAGCTTCCTGTGAGCTGAGCTGGCCAGTGATAATAGGTAGTCGGTATCAGCGTTGCTATCGACGATACAGAAAATGTCATCTACATATCGTTTGTGCATCACGCATTGTTTCATCAGTCGTGTTAACTTCGTCTGTTCAATTATCTGTATGGAAATGTCAACCAGCAATGAGCTGTATAGGTGAACTAATTGCAACTTCTTCGCATTCAGATTATCCTTTTGACAGGTCCATTTCGAAGAGAAGTACTAGACTCGACTTCCGTTCATATTAGAGTTTATCGACAGGGTATTTCTTAATTCAAGCGGAATTTGCAATTCTGCCACCCTGTGCTTGAGATTAGTGTATTAACTACACCGGTAATCGCACAATAGGCCTAACTCAGTAATCATATCCGAACGTTCAACGACAGTCTTGTGTGAATGGTGTTTATAATGCCTGATCATTTGAATGTGGTGCTAAATTCTGCTGATTGTGTCAAGCAAATTCACGCTTCCGGTTTTTCACTTTAGATTGTTTAACTCATCATCATCATAGACAGCAATACATCAGTGGTTCACACTGAGGCTTAACTGCCACACAAACATGAAGAAGAATAAAAAGCAAACCCTGTATAGGATGAAAGAAGAAAAGACAGGGAAAGGGGAGGGGACCTAGTCACTAAAAATAGCTACGTCTATATTCAGTCATATAACATAAAGGCGTCTACACTTTGCAAACAAACAACCGAGTTGTAAGTGAAAGTGAGACGTCATCAGCAAGACAGCTTCCTTATGACTTTCACTGCCGCGCGTCATTAAGTGCACTCACTTCACAGACAACTCGGACAAACTACGACAACATTCACGCCACTGAGCTCGGTTAGCCGCCATTTCATC